>WYDI02002080.1:0-15082 GCA_009867235.2 Psittacus erithacus
CACAGGGGCTTGGAGCAAGCTGCTCTAGTGGAAGGTGTCCCTGCTTGTGGCAGGGGTTGGAACTGGATGAGCTTTAACACCCTTTCCAGCACAAAGTACTCTATGACTTTATGAAATCCTTAGCCTGAAACTGGTAGGAGAGTAGCTGGCTACCCTTCATGTCTTACGTGTATGCACAAAGATATGGATGTATATTTTTGGATTTCTGAATGCCAGGTTATGTCACAGGTCTTGAACAAATATTAAGCTTATTCCGTGTCAAAATACGAATTGAGAATTTGGAGAAAGAAGGGTTTGGTTCTACAAATAAAAAATAGACTAGAAAGGAGAAAAGGAGAAGCTGAAAGACCATTTTCAGTGCTCCTTCAGGCCTTGAAGGCCCCTCGGTTTAGAAGCCCTGTGATTCCTTTGGTCTTTGACAGCAAATGTCCCTTGATCTTTGTGGTGTTTTGTTAAGCAGCTATTTTAGACATATAATATTCCAGGAAAAAGAATGGTCCAAAAACCAGACTTTCTTACATCCTCTTTCCTAGAAAATACAATGCTTCATTTGACACATGCTTGTGGTTACCAGCAGCTATTATACACTGGTTTTATTGACTGCATTTTGAAATGATTGACTGAGTTCAGAGTAAGCCTTCGTGTTGTTCCTCCTTGCAAACAGAGAAATTGTAAGTCTGTGCAAATGGATTCAATATTTAAACTCCTTCCTGTCTGATTTTGTCCCTCAAAAGCCATACATCAGCTGGTGCTTGACAGGTTGTATTGGTTTACCTCTGTAATGGTCTGCCTAAAGTACAGCATGGGAACAGAATGGACAGCTGCCCATCAGCAGCATTTCACTGCTGCTAAAAGACAGTTAAAGAAGGGACGGGATGTGTCTCCACCTTCCTTTGACCAGGTATAAACATGGCTTACGGCAAACACAAAGCACTGTAGTCTGAAATAAAAACATTTGCTAATGGGGAAATAGAGCCCTTGGTGGAAAGATGAGACCCAGAAACAGCAGTCAGCTGTATAAAAGCTTTAATCCATCACTCTTCTGGTGTGACGGTGTGCCAGGTCGAAGAGACAGGTGGGATATTTGTTGTTTGGAAATGCCATCCCCCAGCAACTTGCTGTTTTCTGCTAAAGAAGAAACAACCTCACTCTACCCAGTACCCCCAATTCTGTAATTATATCAGAGACCTGAAGATTTTCCTTTGGCACTGTAGGCCTCTGAAGAAAAGTGGTCGTTAAACAAAATCCTGCTTTTGGAGGGGTATAGGGGTGCAATTTCTCCTCACCCAAGCTTAAAAAGGTGTGAGAGGTGAGCAGTGACCAAGGTAAGGAAGCCACAGATGGTCTAAATTAGCTTCCACAGCCAAAATAGCACCAGATACATTGGTCTAACCTAGCTGCTTTGCACTGCTGTTCCAGTGATCCTAAACTTTGTATTCTTAAGCTAGAAGAGATGCTTTGCATCACCATAGCATTATAAAGCCACTAGTGTGCACCAATGAACAGGAAATCCACCTTCAGAGCATCTAGGCATTTACTTTATTCAGAGAAATCACTGCATGAGCCGTATTCCTCTTTCTAAGGATTCGTTTCTTGATGGATTGACTTTCATAGGAAGTGAAAACTTTTTTTCCAGGTTCACTTCCATTTATTTCTATGCAGGTGAGAGGGCATCCAAAGCAACTTTGCAATAATGTGCATATTAAAGTCCTTGTTCATACAAGGGTCCTTATACACGTTGGGGGAAGTCTAGAAAGCTAAACATGGATGTAATCCCTCTCTAAATTGCCAGAACAGTGCAAAGAGCCTCAGTGTAAACCAAAATCAGGGGATAGCTGACAAAGCCTGTGTTTCAAGATGCTCCTTCCCAGAAGAAACCCTTGCTCCATTGAAAGCACCTGAAAAGGGGAGCTTGGAAGAAAATCAAGAGGGCAAAGGAAGGAGAAGGAACATTTTACAGATCAATATCCCTGTCAAAGGCAAATATTTCCTCCTGTTTTGTCTGGCACAGTTTTGGAGGGGGTATTTTTAGAATATGTTACATGAATTTTTGATTGCCTTAAGAGATTTATTTTCTGCCAAAACAAAGGCATCATGTTTCTCTAACCAGAATGTGGCACTCATTGTGAAGAGGGCCAAATCTTGCACATAATCATTGAGGTCATATGCAAATAAAAAGCACCATAGTTTGTGCAAATTCCCATTTTAGCTGTTCCTACAACATTTCTCGTTTATAATATTGTTACTATTTTATGAAAAGCTCTCTGGGACTAGTCCATTAAACCATACCCAGCCTATTTTCCTTCAGCTCTTGCTGAGGAACTGCCTTCAAGGAATGTTTTGAGATTAAAAAAACCCAACTTTAAAACACTTTTTAACAATTTAATTTGAACCCATCTTTTAAGTGCAGTAATATCAACAATATCTTCTTCATCTTCTGCTTTTCATGGTCCAGCAGGGCAGTGATGGTGTCTGTGGGGATGGGAGATGCAGGAGGAGGTCCCTGTGCTGGTTTTTTTGTCCCTCAAGTGACCAAACACTACCATATGCTCCAAAAAAGAGGGTGCCATAGCCTGGCCAATCCCTCTGTACAGACAATTGCCTTTCTTTACTCACCATTTTATCACGCCCCGTTCCCTCTCCTTCCTCTCATCACTCCTGTTCCAGCCTTCATCAAATTTCCTTTTTTTATCTTTTCTCTGGAAAAAACATTTCTCTGGCATGCTGAAAAGCTCATGGGATGTGTATCATCTCATTTATTTGTGCGTGAGGAGGCCAAGGCAGGGGCTGTTGCGTTATAACTATTCCTTGTATGCAAGTACTGTAATTAGGGTATGGCACATAATGCTTACTAATGGTATATTCCATTTCCACTTCTAGGCTAAAAACATTATATTAGGTCTAAAACCATTCAGATTACTGTCCCTGCTAACTCTTCTCTGCAATCATACATTACGCAGCTTCCTACTGTTCTTTTTGAGCTGTCCTGCTCTGGCTGCTTACTGACATCAAGCAAAATGAAGTACTTCAACAAAGAAATTAAACCCAGCATTTTTCTGTAATCTCAAGCAAATGATTGCTTGTTTTAAAGCTGTACCCAAGATAACTCCATGTTTTTTCTGTGCAATAACAGGATTAGATGAGAGTAGTGGGAAGATTTTGCACACTTGGTCTTGTAGTATGGATTTTCTGTTTCTTCCTTTCCGCACAAAACCTTGTAAATGTATTTTAGCCACCTTTGCTTCATCATTTAGATGCTATTTCCACAATACCCATTTCAGAACTATCTCCCCACCCGCGCCCGTCTGCTGCTTTGGCTCTTGCCAAATTGCAGACCCTAATTTAAGCCGCACTCTTTCCCAGAGCTGGACCTGGTCATTCATCCTTATCTGAATGACAGGGCTCAGCAAATAGGTTTCACATCAGCTTGCACAGGCTGCCAGCTCTTCCAGTCATCGCTGGCCTCCTGTTTCACCAGAACTGACAATAAAGGAGTTCTGTCTATTCCACTGTAACTGATAAGAATCTTTATTTCATGGGTAACAGTAACAAAACCGCCAGGTAAAGTCAAACACTTCCAGGAGAGTGAAAAGCAGCCCCGTCTGGATGAATTGAATGACAGATCCCCTTTCTTCATGAGGCAGATAAAACATATTGCTCCAGTGCCATCTGGAAGCTGCTCAAGATCACCTGCCCCAGTGCAAGCCCATCCGCTGCCTTCTTCCCTTGCTTGCATCCCTTCTTCCCTTGCTTGCATCCCTTCTTCCCTTGCTTGCATCCCTTCTTGCACACACAGTGGTAACAGAACATGACAGAAACGATTTTATATAGGTAACTGCTGCTGCCATGCTTTGTGAGCAATTCATGGCTTGTTTTCCTGACACAATCTGAAGACAAAGGCAACTGACCCCTCTTCTTGAAATACACTCTCTATCTCTTATCATAGAATGGAATGGAATAGAATGGAACGGAACAGAACCTTTCAGTTGGAAGGGACCTACAATGGTCATATTGTCCAGCTGTCTGACCAAGTCAGGGCTGATCAAAAGTTAAAGCATCCTTTTAAGGGCATTGTCCAAATGCCTTTTAAATACTGACAGGTTTGGGGCATACCCTGTCATTTTCCATGTCACACCCTCTGGTTTTTTTGCTCTCCAGCCATAGACAGTGTAGTAAAGAATTTAGGGCATCTGAGAATGTTCTTATTACCTTCCCCTAAGTGCAGTTGTTCTGCTCAAAGGATAAGGAATTAAGGCGCACAGGTTTTCCTTGTGTGCAGCAGGAGACAGACACATCCTACTGATGTGAGATAACAAACCCTTTCCACAAAGATAATAAATGCTCAAAGTCAATGATAGTTGAACATGATAGTAGCACATGGTGCTAGCAGAGAGTCCTGAGAGACTTGTGACATGTGGGACATGTCCAGTGTGCTTCCAGTCATCAGATCCCATATTTATGCCACTTTCTTACTTTCTAAATGCTAATGAAGAAAAAGGACCCTTTCACTGTATGAGGTTCCCTTTCACTACCTCCCCACATTTGCATGCAGACACTTGCCTGACTTCAGCTTGTAATAGATACCAAATTGTCTAAATGCATCTTCACGACAAAGCCACTCTTCTACTTCTGTTTCTCCCCTTTATTGCCCACAGTCAGAAGTGTTCTTTGACCAAAAAGAAAGAAATAAGCAGTAATTTTACTGAAGTCAGACACAAGCATTGGCATTGCAGCAGAACATTATTTACTAACCCAAGTAATGTAAACTGGTTACATTTGAACCAGTGATTAAATTCTTCTGAAGAGTACAAAACTTACAGGTTTCTTGTTGAAAGGCTTTTACTCTCTGTGATATTGTGTTGTTTTGCAGACTAGTGTCTATGGAACATTTTTGTCCTTCAGCCCTATCCAATTCCAAAAGTCTTTGCCATAAATATTAGGACTCTTAAGTGATTCCAAGGCTGCTGCTGATCCTTTTTGAGGATGTGTCAATATAAGTGTCTGAAGATACAGCTTGTCACTGCTCTACTGCAGAAAAGACTGGAGGATTCCAGTTTGAATTTGTCTGTGGCAGCTCTTGGGGTGTTTCTGAGCATCTGCACATAGCTTTTGTTTTCTACAGGCCTGCACAATATTATCACCAAAAGAAGATGGCTCTAAATATTAGACATGTACTTCAAGGAAGACAATGTTTTTCAATTACCTTATTATGATGTTTCAGCGCTGTTTCTTCCTCGAACAGGATGGCTCAAGAGGCTTGTTGAAAGATATAATTTTCATTTCCAAGCCCAGCTAAAATCTAGTCCAGCCTGATAATAAATGCAAATGGTATTTGGGCTGGCGGCCCACGCAAAAGGAGATGATTAGCCTTCATTCTGTCCTCAGTTTCCAGGTGTTCACATTACATAGTTGCGCTGCAGTGGTCTCAGCAGAGTTATTAAAATCAGACAATCATCTCCTCTTTCCCTAGCAATGATCTACAGGTCAATGCAGTGGCATGGGATTGGAGGATGTAGGGACTGATGAAGCTTTCTGTCCAGTTGCTTAGCTATATCTCCTCTTCTTTATATCTCCAGCTGCTGTATGGAGAGGGGAATTCTTTGGCTTCAAACTCAGTTTTTGGCTGAGCAGCTTCCAGTTTGCAGAATTACAAGCCACTCCAATATTGCTCTGGAGGATCAAACTCACATGAGCTGAAATAATTAAGACTCCCCTTTTTAGCAGCCCTTCCTGAGGAGCACTGGGAGAAAGAGAATCACAGGAAGGTACTGACTCCTCTGCCTCTTTCACAGGATCTGTGTCCATTTCCATTTTCCATTGTCCACGATGACTTCTCCAGCCTCATACAGTTGGCACAGGCATTTTCAATAACTTTGACTAATAACTGAACGATTCTCTGAATTTCTTCCTTGTGGAAGGTTTTCTTCTAGGACTAGATTAATTTCGGCTAATCTAGTTTCAGGTAGTCTCTGAAAGGTCCCTTTGCCTAGGTGTTGGAGGCCTCATAGTGTACTATTCTCTTGCTTGGGATTTTGGAGTGGTTATATGGCTGCATATATATTTTATTTCCTTTTGCTTTGGCATATAAAATGGCAGCTAAACTCCAAAGATTTCTTCTTTTTTAATTAATTCTTTACTCAAGAAAACGTATCTCCTTTTCTAAGGATGAAGAGACCATTTGTCCCAGTCACAATCTCATTTTATTTCTGTTTTGGAACAGTTCTCTGGTTTAGAATTAGTGTGTCTGACATGTGTGCTATTTGCAATTCATTTATTACCCTGTGAAAGCTATTCCTCCAGTTTATTTTTGTTGTTTCCCTCCCAGTTGCTCACAGACACCCCTTTGTAGAGCACATGTAATAGGTTTTGGCAAAACTTTAACTTCTTTTTTAAAGTTCATTCTGTTATTATAGTCTTTTTCAAAGACACTCCACTATTCTACTGCCATTTCAGCTGTATGAGGTGATGTTGATTAGCAGTGATAGGTGCAATGTTCATGCTGTTCAGTTATTCAGCTCTTCCATTTCTGCGTATTTGGTGAATGACATGACCTTTCCAACTAGTTCCCTTGCAAAAGGTCTGTTGTTCTCCAAACTCCTTCCTTTGGGTAGGAAAACAGAATATTCCTTCCCATGAGCTCTTCAGCAGATGTCATTTCAT
Organism: Psittacus erithacus; assembly: GCA_009867235.2. NCBI lineage: Eukaryota > Metazoa > Chordata > Aves > Psittaciformes > Psittacidae > Psittacus > Psittacus erithacus. The sequence goes on from WYDI02002080.1 coordinate 6,661, forward strand.
GAAGTTCTCATTTGAGATGGGAAAGCATCTTTGTAGCGTCTTATATTTGTGGTTACATCCAGATTTAAGTACTCATGTAGTTCTTGAGATGTTAAGGAGCTCATGCTTTCTGCTTATATAAACAAGGGATCTCTGAGGTGGGTCTGGTGCGCTGACTTGCTGGTAACGGCATGTCTACATGCATTGTGCACAGTTATACCTCTTCAGGAGCATGAAATGTGATAAAACTTCCTTGCAAAACAGAAGTTCAAGAATCCATTTTCAAAAAAATTCTGGAAAGACCTAAAAAATCACCTATCAAATATTTAATGTTTCCCAAAAGATCTGGGTGAGTTTTTTAATCAAATAGTTCATTTATTAAAAAATGCAATCTAGTTGGCCCAAAATCATTGAAATATTTCAACTAAATTCACCAAAGAATCTCAATCAGTTAATTTTTGGTAGTGTTTTCCACATGTAAGCATTCTGACACAGCAATTCATTTCATCCCAAAGTCAAAGCCTACTTTTACTTAGGTAAATCTCAACCTAAACCTGCCTATTGTTCCACTGTGACTGTCTAGGAAACTTTAGCAAATAACTCAGATGTCGATATTCACAGTATAGATGCCTGTGGTTACAGGGGATAAGTCCCAGCTAAGCCAGCCAGTGGGAAAATAGGTCCCCTTTGTTCAAGGGGCTTTAACAGCACATTACATGATCCCAGGAGCTTACACGTTTTGTTGGGAAAAGTCACAGGATGAGACAGATTGGGACAGACGAGGTTACACAAGTTATTCGAGGTCATTTAGCAGCTTAATGGCAGGGCTGAGAACAGAGCAAGGTCAGCGCCTCATTCTCCAAACCAAACTGCATCCCCTAATTGTTTATGAAGTTTCTTGGCACTGGGCAGGACTGAGAGAGGTGAAAGGCAGCCCCCACACTGGGGAGGGCTGAACACGAGGAGACAGGACACATGACAGTGTCAAAGAGGTGAATGACTTCATGGTGTTCTTTTGGCCCATTATTAGTTCCTCTTTGTGGGCATTTTGAAATGAACTTGTTAAAAGAGGTAGTGATGTAGAGACATTGGCGGGGTGCTTTAGATACAAAAGCGATGGAGAAAGGAGACATAAGAAGGGGAAGGGAGCAACGAACTGGACTGTGAAGAATGGAGTGGAAGGAGAGGATGGTGGTATATTTGGAAGGGAATGGTAACAGGCGAAGTGTCCAAATGCATATAGGAAGGACAGGGAGAGAATGAAAACAGAAAAAGCAATTGAGTAGTCTCTATGTTAACAAGAGTTAACATCCTGGAGAGCAGGGAAAACTACAACTCTAAATGGTCCTTTCGATTGTCTTCCAAAGGTACAGCCCCTGCAATTCCTGCAGGTTCAGAACTGACTTTGCCACCTGAGCAAGAACATGAAGCCAATACTGTTCTTTGAGCACCCTTCAGCTTCAGACTGGCTAGTATCCCTGCACGGCCTATGTCAGGCATTCTTAAGTGTTTAGATTGAGTACTTCATATATTTTACCTATAATGCAGCATTGTAAATATACTTTCTGCAGGATGGGTGGAAAAAGTGCATCTGCAAAGGAGGGTTCTGCACATTCCCCCTGTGAGGAGCAGTACTGGGGAAGGAGTACAGAGTGGGAGCCTGCGATGTGATTTTGAAACTGAAATGTAGGAATCCAAAACAATCTCCAGCAGAATATGCTGAAGAATTCTGGATTGACACCTGGAAGCCACAATTACACACATACAAAATGATTAATTCCTGCTCCCTGCACACCAGGCTGGCACTTGTCTTTGCTGTGTAACTTCTGAACATCTTCACATCCAGCAACACAGGACTGGACCACGTTTAGCACTAGGGAATTTCTCCGTAGAGAAGCAATTGACTTCAGTATGAGCTCAGAAGGAAATCCAGTTAAAAATATACTCAAAGGTGTTAAACAGGAAGAGAAAGAAAAACCCTTTACATTAGTGAAATGTGTTTTTCAGATGCTTTCATAGGCATCAAAATACTTTTCTAACATCTTCCTGGCTGCAATTGAGCAGTGGAAACTTGTCTGTCTGTCATTCTCTTTCGTTGGTTGTCGTCACAATCACAGGGAGATTTACTCATAGGGAGAAAATTGTGGGTTTGAATCTACTTCCCGAGAGTCCGACTATCTGTCTGCACGTACATAGTGATCCATTTTTAAAAATAAAGGGATTGCTTCCTTATGTGCAAGGAGATGCAAGACAGGTGAGAGACAGCCTGTCCTTCCTGCTCTAGGCTTGGTTAAGTATGTGAGCAGAAGCGAGGAGGAACAGGTGTAATAGTATAGGACAGCATCTGAGCAGCCTGTCTCCTCTTCCCAGCAAGCTTCTTCTCCAAAGCAATAATTATGACTGGGCTTCCATCCCTGTTCAAGCTAAAAGATGGCTGGAAAATCTGGAGAAGCACATTACAGTCCTCAAAATCTATGCGCACAAGATTTCTGGGTGGAAAAAGGAGAAGTATGTGCAGAAATGCAGATTCTTGGTTGCCCTGTGACTTTCTGCAGCACAGGGAATCATACATCATTATTGCACAAACCAAGATCTGTTTAATAACTTGTCCATGATATCATTTCTGAGCCCAGCATCCAAAACAGGTTAGCAGTTGTACACACATATTGATGTGCTTAGTTCTTGTCCCTGAGGAAGTATGATTTGAACAGGAAAGAGAAGGGGGCAGGATTCAGATTAAATGTAGTGGGGATGAGATAGCAACACGTGAAAAAAGCTCTGCAAGAATGTGATATTAACAATAAGGGATTGGCTGGTTGAAGGCCATGCTGGCTGAGGTTAATCCCAGTGCTGGTACCTTGATTGGATTTCAGTTTTCATTCTGCTTTACCCTTTACCCTGAGCTGAAAGGGTAACAAGAAGGGAGAAAGCAGTGTAGACCAAAATCTTGGCTATGGAATGAGCAACCCCAGACTCTGAATCAGTTCTGAGCCATTCTGTCTTAATCAAAGCTTTTTGGGAAATAATGTTGGAAGAGATTTCAAAGAATTGTTTTATCCTACAGCCCATTTCTCTAATGCAAGATCAGTTGCTCTCATGGACACTTAAATCACTCCTGCCTCAGCTGTTTGTGAGACCCTCCGGTGGCGCAGGTTTCACAGATTCTTGGGCAAAATTTTCTGGCACAAAATTAATCACATCAGGAGAAATCAGAAATCACATCAGGAGAAATCAGAAATCACATCAGGAGAAATCAGAAATCACATCAGGCTCTCTCCAGATAGCCAAGCTGAAGCTCTCTCAGTACTGCTGAAACCAATTAATCCTTGTCCTATCACCGATAGACATAGAAACATAGAATCGTTTGGGTTGGAAAAGACCTTAAGATCATCTGGTTCCAACCCCCCTGCCATGGTCAGGGACACCTCACACTAAAACCATGTCACCCAAGGCTTTGTCCAACCTGGCCTTGAAGACCGCCAGGGATGGAGCATTCACAACTTCCATGGGCAACCCATTAATAACTGTTTGTCTTTTTCTCCTCTGCAGCTTCTTTGTAAAGGTACACTGCTTCATGTCAACCCTCTTGCGCCAGGACTAAACAAACTGTATTTCTTCACATCTTGTTTCTACAGCTCTGACTGTGTTGTTTGTTCTTCTTTAGACACCCACAATTGGTCCAGTTGGTAAAGATGATTTAGGGAAGAGGAGAAAGCAGATGATATCTTGATATACACTTAGGACCAGAATGCAGTAAGAAAAGAAAGTATATTAACAAAGTCAACACCAAACCCCCTTCCTGTCCACCTATTAACCTGCCCAGACATGCTACATGGATCCATGCAGCTCCTTTTACAGCAGCAGCTGCAAGGTTTGTCAGCCCTTTTGTGGCGATTACCTTAATTCCCTGAAATCAAAGCACCTGCCAAAGAAGTGGCTTGTTTTACAAAATCAAGGCCTATTGAAACATTTTAAGGAAATCAGTTGTTTCGTTCTGTAAAGATACAGATCTTTTCTTGAGTCGGGGAGAGAAGATAAAGGTGGAAAGTTTGACATTTGACTTCACCCTGGAATGCAGGTAAAGGCTTGAAATATAAACTCTGAGATGAACAGATTTGATTAAGATATCATTTTAAACTACTGTTCTTCCTTTCCTTATTTGTTTGTAACTGTGAAGGAAAGACAAATAGCCTTATCTTTGCCACTGGACAAAAAAAACAAGCTGGCAGCTTTCACTGAGAAAGTCTGTATGACTTTGATGGCTACCAAGTGTGTTGGTCCGTTTGATCTTTTGTTGACTAACTGCAGGTTTTGGGATGTGACAATACATGTTTGCATAATGTAGGCTAGCTGCAAAGCCCCACCTCGGGTGAAAAGACACAGCTGGTTTTAAAAGCAAGCTAGGTCAGGATAAAAAGAAAAAGAAGTTACGCAACAAGTTATGGAGTTTCAATGGTAACGCATGGGTTGTAAAGCCAGCATTAAAACAGACAAAAAGACTCTACACCGTCAGAAAAGAGTACAAATAGACTGGGATTTGATGGGATCCCTTGTAGTTTGAAGCCAACTAAGTGTTCACTATAGAGCCAAAAAACATTACCTTTGAGGGTTATCTGTTAAAGAAAAAGCTAATTCGAATATAATCATCTAAGTCCTAGGTTAATCCTTCTTCTCAAGAAAATTTGTTTTTAAAGTTCCTTTATCATTGCGCTGTCCCAGACCCAGCCCACTCCCACCAGCTACGTTTCCTAATGTTGATGCTGTGATTGAACACGAGTGCCCTGGGAAGTAACCAACTAACCACTAGTATCTGTCACCTGGATGCATGCCATTAGAAGTGTTTGGCCACGTTGTGCCACCACTGAGTTTAGCTATGAACAACAGTGCAATAGCATGGATGGTGGGTTAGATTCAAAGTGATGGGGTGTTGTAGCAGATGACCATAAGGTGCATTTGCTGCTTCAGGGAAGTCACATTCCTGGTCTGTCTGATGCATATGAACTTGCAGATGCCTAAGAACTAGATTCTCCGGAACCAGAAATGTAATTGAACTAAACCTTCTACCAGAAGAAAGTGCTAAGGACAGAGCTAGACCTCAAGCCTTGCTCATAGTAGTCTCTGCAACTAATGCTACAAAGGGACAAAACTCTCAATTGAGCTCCTACAAGACTGTTCCTACAATAGAAAACAACTTGGCAGAAAAGGATTGGAGTGGTATCTCCAAGGGATTGCTGTTGAGGTCGTTGCACCCACACATAACATGGTTCAGGGAGGTTATTTCCATTTAAATATAGTCTGGTTTCCTGCACAGAAACACCCCAGCAGGCATGTGGGTTGAAGGAATGTCCAAAGGATGTAGTTTGGGACCCTCACATTCCTGTAGGAGAACATCTGGGGTGTGCTGCAGCAAAAGGTTTGGTTTTGTGCCCCACAGAAGGAATCTGGTGCGCTAAAACCGCTCTATGAACCAAGTAAATTCTGCAAACTGTGGTAAGGGGAGTGATGGGGAGGGATGGGGAGTTGCTTCAGAACTGTACAACTGCTCCAAACCAAAATACTCACGTAACAGCCAGAGTTTACAGAAAGGGAGAGGGGCCAGTCTACTTCTCTTTAAAACACAGAATGTCCCTTGAAGCCACAGTGGTGAGGTCTTTTGCCAAGGACTATGAGTTCAGGTTGCACACCCCCCCCCCCCCCCGAGGTGAACCATTTTGACAGCACACTGCTTTGACAATAAGTGCCATTGTCTCAGTGCTTTGGTCCATGGCTGGAAGCCATGGAAGTCAGTCAGTTCAAGCCATTATACTTCCCATCAACTTCACTGCACTATTGCTGCTTCTTGGGCAGATGGTGCCGAGGAAGAGCACCTAATGGGCCACTGAGTCTTCTTGATGGTTTCAATTATTCACATCCTTTTGCTTTTGAAGATGCAAACTTTTCCACTGGCTCCAGAAAATCTTTTGGATTTGGGAATCACTCACTGAAATAAGGGAAAATACTCTGATTTTTGCAGCTTTGATTATAAACCACAATTTACTTGGATTTTTATCATAATTGGTAAAATCTTGTTTTTCAGTGTGCTTGTGCTATATTGAGTGTTTTGTGGATATAAACTGTCTGTTAGTCTATTCATAAAAACAACGATTAAATTTCACTGTGCTTTTTGGTGGAAAAGTGAGATTTGAGAAACGCTGTTTAGTTTGTCCATGATTCATCCTGAAAGCTTGTTATGCAAGTGGTGACCAACTATGCTGGTAAACAGAAAGGCACGGAACAACTTTCCAGTTGTGAAAAAGGCTGTTTGTGAATTTACCCTATGAAGATGAATGCAGTGCTCTTAGCTCAATGGTGACGGCTCCCCTTCAGCTGAAACATTCATTAAACTCCATATAGACACTGTCTTCTTTGGTTTTCTTGAGAAAACCATCTAGGAGCTAGTCAGAATGAGAACGGCGTAGTTCCTTCTAACATAGCTCTGTCTAAATTCAAGCACTCTGTTCTTTTTGTTCAACCTCCAAGGAAGTAGCCTGATAGCAAAAGCTCCATATGAAGTCTGTTATAGAGGTGCCAGGTGAGAGGGTAGAATCTGGCAAGACTTTTCAATGAGCACTGTGGTTTGTTTCCCTGCCAAGTTGAGTTTAAATCATGCTCAGATGATTTTTTGGCAAGATAGTTGTTAACTTTTTTAAGTAAACACTTGAGGACTAGCTAAAACAATGGGAATACATTTGAAATCACTGTGAGAGGTCTCAGTGGTCCCAGCAGGACCACTTTTGCTCAAGAGCAGGCAAAAAATGAACACTCAACAAAAACTCAGAGAATTAAATTAAGCTAAATGCCTGATACAGATGGTTTACAACTGAAGAATGAGCAGCAATGCTCAGAAATCTTTAAATAATGAGGGGACAGGCAAAAAAGCTTTGTTAAACACAGAAAATTCCTTAACTTTGCTAGAATTTGTTTAATGTAAACTTCTCAACAGAGCCATAACTGTCTGCAAGACAATTCATAGTGCCTTGGCTCTGCTTTCCCATTGCTATGCCTGGCTGAATGCGGAAAATACACCTTACTGTGAGCAAGGATTTCTCTGAATAAGCGTGTTTGTGTGAGTTCACTCCCACCTATAGCTACCTTTCATGGTGAAAATATAATTTCTTTTCATGAAACAAAGTCTTATTGGGATAAAGACAGTTTTCAGATTACATTTCATAATTCAGTCTGCAATAGACTGGGTTTGACCATGAGGACCCTCATGGGGACCATTTTCATCTCCGTAGCCTGCAAGCTTTCTCCTGTGGGGAGCAACTATTTATTCAGCTTCCAAAATGAGTGAAGGAGGAAGAGATGGGACCAGTGCCCCTGAGCTGAAAATGCCCAAACTGATGGATTGTGAACGGGGGAACTAATTTCTGCCTACTGCTCTCGCTGGATTTCCAGCTGGCTGCTCACCCAAAATGTAATGCAGGCTTAGCAATTCCAAAGAATGCATCAGAAAACACCATTTAAATTAAGTTCAGTTATAGTTTTGAAAGTAAAACCTATCTTGCAGTAGTTCAGCTGTAGTCTCAAGCTGTAGCTCCCTTGCAAAGCATAGAGTATGCAAGGCCTCTAACACCAGTTTTTCTTATAGTAGATTTATTCCAGAACACTCCCACTGATACCAGCAGATTTACTGTGATGAGCATCTACTTTAACAGTCTGAACCAAAGCCTGTTTGAATCAATGAGGAAACTCTCCTGACTTCAGTGAGCTCTGATATAAGACCTTAGAGAAACGTCATGGGAGTTCCTGAGCTTTGTAGGTGTTATTTACAACGGTCTACTGCTAAGGGAATGCTAAATCATAGAGTTATTTGTCTGCTGGGGAATTTAAATAGCAATTTGCTGCCACAGCTACAATACCTTTTCTGTTGCAATGATTCATGACAGGTCACCGGAGCATATGCGGTGGAAACACACTTCACTGTGTTCTATCACTTGTCAGGCCTTATAAACACATTTTTGTTTTAATTTTAGGGTATTCTCACTTTATTTTGACTAATATCTATATGCAGAACTGGTGAGAGTGTACGTTTATGTACAAAAATATCTCCAGATGCCTTTCTTATCTTAAAATTAAATAAACTTTTCATTTAAAGGCTGATTCTGCTTACCTCTCTAACCCCAGTGGCTCTGGGAATTTTGCTTGAGAATGAAAAGCAGCACAAGTGTTTTCCAGGTGCTAGTGGCCAAACTGCTATGAAATGGGAAGGGGGCAATCACCCTTGCAAAAGAGTTAGTTTAACTACCAAAGAAAGCTTTCACAAAGTGGAGAGGGACTTTTTACAAGGGCATGCAGTGATAGGACAAGGCTAATGGTTTTAAACCGACAGAGGGGAGATTGAGATGAGCTCTTAGGCAGAAGCTCTTCCCTGTGAGGGTGCTGAGGCGCTGGCACAGGGTGC
>WYDI02002083.1:0-51326 GCA_009867235.2 Psittacus erithacus
AACATTACTGAGCAGCAACTAAAAACATTGGTGTTATCAGCGCTGTTCCCAGGCTGAAAGTCAAAAACACAGCACTGAACCAGCTACTAAGAAGGAGAAAAAATGACTGCTACTGCTGAACCCAGGACAGGAACCCATAAGTATCATCAATCCAACTCCCTGCTCCTTGCAGGACTACCTAAAACTAAATCAAATGACTAAGAACATTGTTCAGAAGATCCTTGAAAGTGGCAGCCTTTCCTACTCTGATCACTTCCCTGGGGAACCTCTTCCAGTGACCAAGCAACTTCTCAGTGATGGATCTTGTCTTAATGTCCAATCTGACCTTCCGCTGATGCAGTTTCACTCTATTTCCTTGTGTCCTGTCGCTGGTCACCAGAAAGAGGAGATCAGTGCTTGGAAGTCTTACTGAATGTGAGGGCTCCTAGCCCTCTCCCTTACCACACCTTCACAGGCAGAGGCTAGTTAGTTTTCATGCTACTTCAACCCATCTCTGAAATTCAGAGGTGTTGATAAAACAAATGAAATTGCATAGCCTATTTTTTTATGATCCAGTCAGTTTTGTGCAAATATAAGCACCTGATAAGTGCTTAGGCTTTGCGGTGATTCTATGAATTGAATTACATCTTTGTATAATTCATGGTTTGTTATCACTACTTTGTTCACACCTTGCTGTGTGGAAGTTTACAAGTAACTCCCTGTGGTGCAAAATGCAAATGAGCTTAGTTTTGAGAACAAACTCAATGTGAAGCAGTGTGTTATGACTTTCCTAGAAAGTAAGATATTCTGAAGGCAGCTTTGATACTGAAAATGCAGCCAGGCAATCATAAATTATAAAATTTTCAAAACCCTCAAATTTTATTTGAAATTCCTTTTATTTTTAGTGTTTAAAGTCTGCATATGTCAGTACAGTAAAAGCTGTGAAGCCTCTGAGGATTTAAGCAGTGTAATATATTTAACAACAGTGTTTCAGTGCCGGGAAAAACATGTACTTTTTACTACAGTACAAAGGAAAAGAGCATGAATTAAAGTACTTTAGAAACATGAAACTATAAAAATAAAAGCAAAACCTATTGCTCTTGAGGTAAAAAAGAATTAATTTTTAAGTAATCTTTGCTTTTAAAAGTCCTGGAGTCTAAGTTAAAGGGTTGTTTTTTTCCATGTCTTCCTATCATTTATTTGTCATCAGAACATTGTAATTCATTAGTACTATCATATCACTATCCTAACTAATGAGAAATTTTGATTTTCCTATAGCAATGATTGTAAATACATAGCCAGAATATTGTGAACTAAGTCTGATTATTTAGACAAAAAAATGAGTTAAGACTTCTTACTTAAGGAAACTAAGAAAATGTAACACATTCTTTTTACAGCCTATGCTGGTACTATACTAATTTAGTGCATTTTAGCTTAACTTCTTGGGACAACAACCCAGGCTTTTAGCACTTACTGGAAAGTAAGTCATCCCATGCATTATGGCCTTGAAACCTGAAGCACTTTTCTCAAAATACAAAGACAGGAAGAACAAAACCATGAGATATCACCAACTCATAAGGCGCACAGAAATAAACCTAGAAAAGACCGCTGAAATTCTGTGTTAACAGACCAACCAAATTTTAAAATGTAGCTTCTCTAAGGCCAATTTACATGAACTACTGTACTGAAATATCAGATATGGTCAAACATATGAGAAAAATATTTACCTTGAGATATAAGCCAGCAGTTTAAGATAGCTAACTTTAGTAGCACATTCAGAATTCAAAGAGGCATTGCTAAGCCCAAAGACATCAGTTAGCGCAATAGCAGATATATTATTTCTTTTTTAAATCTTTGTTGCAGGCTTAGTCATTCCAGAAATCCCTTTGTTTTCTCTCCCATGTGCCCATTCTGCCCAGCATAGAGATGGAAAAGGAAAAGCTATTGCTGGCCAGGTAGCAAATACATGAGGAAGTTCTGAGCCAGCTCCAGAACTGAAACAAGCTACAGCGAATATCTGCAGATGAATCCTTCCTGCTTATTCATCCCATTCTCTTGAAGCCCTTTTGGTAAGCTGAATTGTAAAGAATGATTTGAAGATGCTGCCAGAAAAATGTTTGGATTGAATTTATAAAATTCTTGAATGAATTTTACACATATTTGCGCAGAGCTAATTCAGAATTGTGATGTCTGCTGTATGCTTTGTTGCATATTAGGATGTTTTAACTTAGAAAAACAGAATTTCTACCTAAAATTACAAACTTTGTTAAACTATTAGATCTAGTTCAGTTTCTACTAGAATAGACTTTCCTAGAGAGATCTTTGTGCGGTTGGTGTCTGGAGCAAATCTGTGGTTTCCTTGTAGAATTCCCATGTGACCTTGAGATAGCATTTTGTTTTATCAAATAGCACAATGCTCTGTCTGAGGGCATGCTAGTAAAACTTCCCTACCTCATAGGGCACGCTGTGGGAATCAACAGCATTGAATACCTAAGGTACTCGATAGTCTGGTAATTATAACCATATAAGTAGTTACTTAGTCAATCCACCTATGGCTAGACTGTTGTGAAAGTGTGTGCTCTATGTATCTGTGTCTGATGTGACATTTTCCTGGTACCAAATTATCTGGAGACATTACAAGCAGAACTGTGGAAGGATCAAAAACAGCTCAAGTGGTTTACCCAGTCCCTTGTTGCAAGATAAACTGGCATGCAGCTGACACAAAACATCTCAAAGCCCTTGATTTGCTTTAGTGCCTTTTAAAGTACTACTTCTGAAGAATGAATGTGTGTGCACACAGGAGTTATTACCAGCTAAAAACTCTGCTGATATCGCACATTAGAACACTGCATGCATCTATTCAAAAATCAGATGTGACACTGAAAAAATATTTGACAGAGGTATGGCTGTCTTTTGATCTTTATGAATTCTTGACATACTTCTACTGATCATGACCTTCTTGCTACTTTCAGAGGCGTATAGAAATGAGAACCATCCCTTGTGTGCTGTCAATTTTTATCTTACGAGTAATAGTGATAATTTTTTTCTTTTTGTACATTTACAAGGGGTCACTCATAGGCTTGCATGGGATTTTCAACTACATCAACTAGAAGAAAACATAATATAATAGTGATTATTAAAGTAACATGCAATGGCTGGTTCTATAAAACAGTTAAGAAGCTTGCTGTCCTGTACATTAATCTTGATTTGGAGATGAGATCACTTTCCACAGAATTTAATGCAGTTTTGTTCCCAATTGCAAGTAAAATTCTTAAAGCACATCCCACCTTTAAGAATAGGACCTTTTAGCTGCGTTAGACAGTTCCTCAGTGGCTGATCTAAACTAGTTCATAGAGTAAATATGGGATAACTGGAGCTGTTCCAGTTTTCTGATGATGATATTGAGCCTAATAAGCAGATGGTACTGATATTTGTAGATGCTCTTTGTTTCTTCACTGTCAAAGCATTTCATTTTTTCACTTACTCTTTAGCTTGCTTCTCCTGAACAGAGACTCAACCCCAAATAAAAATCATCTGGGAACTTCTGACTGAGTCAGGGGCTCATATTTAAAAACCCAACCAATATGACTGATAGACTCATATTTTGTTTGTTTATGCCCCTTTATGTGAAGAACTGCAGTGCTGTGACATCTCTTCCATACAGGTTGTAAGTCCATCAATATTTGATTAAAATCATCTCTCTTAGTAAAGATTTTTGTGAGTTCTTTCAGATTATTGACAAAGGTGCTACATTCTATAAGAGCAAATTTGACCACCGCATGACTCATTAAAACATAGTCGCTCTATTACACCTCCCTGTGTCTTAACTAACCATGTTCTAACCCACATATTTGATGACAAGTTGCTGATTTTGTTAATCACTATAACTTCTTAGCTGAAATATTTAATAGTTCCTAATTACATACTTTGTCAAAGTCCATTATAGCAGCAGCCTTTTCAAACTTGAGTTTGATTTTTAAATGTTCAGGTAGGATTTAGGCTTTTTTTGCTTCTTTCTGCTCATTTTCTTCTAATTTTATATTAAACAAACAATCATCATCTGCTCTTTTGTCCCAGGGCTGATGTCAGCCTAATGGACTCCTTGTTGCTCATGCAAGTTAGCTAAAAAGTTAGCAAAATGTGCGTTTGCTTTTAGTCTCCAGAACTTCGTCAGTTATCTTAAAGTTAAGGAAAACCACCACCAAGGATCTTAAGGTTTCCTTTTCCAGTGCTTCAGCTTGCTGTAGACAAATTATCAGTACTTGCTGACACAAAAAATTCTGACATAAGTAGTTGCTGCTTATCATCTTCTGAAGTTACCAGCTGGAAAATGCGTGAAAAGCAAAATATAGCTGCCTTTCCACTTCCTTGTCTTTTTAATCCTTCTGCCCAAAAACACGAGAGAAATTTTGTCTTCAACAAAATAAATATGCAAACTTTCAGAAGTCTAATTTACTTCAGTTTGATGGTAAAGAATTCTACCCGTGCCTTTCTTAACAGCTCTTTAATTCTAGAATATTAATATCCAATGAATTACTGTTATTAGTAATGTCTTCTTTTTTACATTTTGTCCAGTTTGCTCATATGTGCATACATGTGTGAAAGAACTTTTGCATATATGTGTGTGGAGCTGCTTTCACTTCCTATCAAAGTCAGTTTGTGGTTTCAACCACTGTGGCCTTTCACAGATGTGGGAGTGTGGATTTCTGAATACCTACTAAAGTGTTCTTAAACAATTTATTATTATTATTCACATGTTTTTAATTAAATTCTGCCTGCCTCCTGCCTGATCTAGCTCATATTTGTTTTCAACTTTTTGAAACTGGCCCTTTGAAATTATCAAGTGTATATATCATTGATTTGGACTTTCTTCCTCTTAATCATTGCAAATATAATTAAAATAAACTCACCTCTCTCCCAGACTAACATTTTCTATGAAAAATAACTAATCTCAAGTAAATTGTTTCATATCCTTGAGATTTTTGCATTTGATTTGTTATCCCTGATTGGTTTATGTGAGTGTGTTTGAGAAGAATTAACATCTTGTAATGCAGCTTGGGTAAAAGTCAGTGCGAAGCAGAACCATGTAAGGAGCAACAGGAGCCAAGTTATTTCTGAGGTGAAAACTCAAGACCAGTCTTTTTTCTGTAAGACAGACCTAACTTTGACTTGGTTAGGTTTAGTGTTGTTGGCTCAGTGCCACACTGACTACCTGCATGGGGTAGCAACAACTTTGGGTCATTTCACTGCTTGCCACACTCATGGGTCACCAGCATATAGTTCTGCTCCCTACCTGTTTTTAAAGCTGTGATGTTTTAAAAGTTGTGAGTCCATCTTCACTTTTCCCTTAATAGTGTAATACAAATATAGTCCTCAGCAACAAATAAAGACTTTTAAAAAGATAATCAAGTTAGACATTAAAGTGGTTTTGGTTTTGGTTTTGTTTTTAAACCAAATCCATGAAAGTTGGAACCCAGATGAGGAGGACAATCTTCTGTTGTAACATAATTGTAAATTTATTTTGGTTCCTTCTGCTTTAGGCCAAATACAACAGAGCTCTCACAATTTTCTCTTCTAGTGATAACTGACAGTGGTGTGTTAGAGCCATTCTGCAGGAATCTGACATATATGGAGAGCAATGGAATGGAAAAAGTAGAGTTATTTTTGCCTTTGAAATACCTGCATTTTCGCGCAGATATTATTTGTAGACCTCTGAAAGGCAGAAACTGATGGTATTGTAGACCTAAATAATCCAGAGACACCAGCGCTTGTCAGAAAGGGTTCATAGAAAACCCACACTTCCTTTTTACACCTTGCCCCTCAGCAAGTCAGACACAGACAGATCAGAGAGGTCATACTGACAATACAGTATAATCTTCTCTTCTCTTTGCCCAGGGGACCTTGGGCCTCAGGGGCATGAAGTCTGTGCCATCTTCCAGTAAAGATGACAGCTTACCCTCTTGTCCATCTGGTTGTGGTCTCAATTGCTTATTACTGACAGGCCTCTAACATCTTCCACTGAAATCTATCCTTCACAGTGCAAACATGACAAAACAAAGCTCACTGTAAAGAAAGCTGCAGTGGAGGAAACAGGTTGTTTGAACAGACACAGATGGGTTTTGCCATGTTTCTGTGTTTTTCAGGTATCTTTGTGGTGTCTCGAGTGCAATGCAGAGGTGAAACAGTAGCTTAGAGCATCACAAACCGCCATGTGTCACACAGTATGCGCCTGAAGTAGTTCTACCCTGCTCAACAGTGCTTGCAAGCAAAAAAATTAGATATATGGTTAAACCTGTATCCTCATGCTTTGTGCTTCTGCCTATCTGACTTGTGTGTTCTTGAATCCATAGCCTGGGTTACCAGTGTGTGAAAAGCAGGCAAGGTGAGGAGCCTGGCTCTGTCAGGCATCACAGCTCTCTCAGAGTGCCACAAGAGGTGAAAGCAGCAAAGGTGAACTTGGAAATTAAAATCTTGACCTCTGTGACATTAAAAAAACAGCCCAGAAAACAAAAAACAAACCACATTATGATATCCTTTAAAATAAAAGGTTTTACTCCAACTTTCTTGAGACAAAATGAAAGTGTGACATTTTGCAGAAAATTGTAATCTTTCTAGAGAAAAATCCTCATTCAGCTGTAGTAAAGATATTTCCCAGCTCCTTCCATCTCTTTTACAGCTTTCTGCACTTTGAGACTTAACATTTTTAGAGGAAAAAAAGAAAGCCCACACAAAACCTGTGGCTTACTGAGTCACTTACAGGCAAAGGGCCTTGTTTAAATACCTTCTTGAAGTGGCTGGCTTGGCATTCCTTGTCTCTGAGGGTTTCTAATGGATTGTTCTGCCTGAAATTAGGCCAAGCAGTTTCCTCAAAAGAATTGAAGCTTTTAAAATAGTTGCTACTATTTTTTTTTTCAGTTTAAATTTATCAGCTGATTTTGTCCATGGATTCCTAGTGCTCTTCCCTCCCTCCATCCAAAAAATGGATTTCTGCGTGTGCGGTACTACGGCATCTTTGTTCTGAAAACAATTGAAAACTCCCCCAGCTCTGTTTCTACACTCATAGATCTGGTATTCAGCCACAAAACAGAGGACTGCTGCCTCGGTAACACAGTGTCAATTTAATAAAACAAGATTTTCAACAAGTTTATAATTACCTGGGGGATGGTCAAGCAGCGGAGGTGGCTGCCCAGACAGACTACACAGATTCCATCCTTGGAGGTTTTCAAGCCCTGCACATCCTCCTCTTACAGCATAGCTGCCCTCGCTGTGAGCAGAAGGTTGGACCAAACACCTCTGGAGGTCCATTCCAGCCTTCATAATCCCACGATCCTTTCCTGACCGTCTTTTCAGCAATTGGTTTAAGTGCAATGTTAGAACTCATTTTTAGTCAAATGTCTTTGTCCAAATCCTTAAATTCTCCCATTGCCTCCAAAATATACAGCTATGTTAATATACATCACTGCAATGTCAAATTGCATTTTGGAGATTTCTTCCCGTAAAATTAATGTCATAAACATGCAGTGTTTCCCTCCTCTATGTAGTTCTAAATTGATTTAGTCTCCAGCTTTTCCACTCACCTGGCATCTTTTCTACCTATGTGGTCCTACTGATAAACAGCAGTAGCACATAGCACTATGATATAAATTGCTGTTGAGTTGGAACTGTGTTTTCTCACAATGAAAATGTTCCTCCACTTTTACCTTTGAATCTAATACTTTCTGACAATCTGGATGAGTCTAAATGTGTTGCTATAGATTGTGTTCAAAGTGAGTGTCAGATTTTCTTGTATCAACTGCTTCTTATTTCAAAAACATGAAGTAGCCCATCTCATTAAGGTATTTACAGAAATAAGCACGTTTTCCAACTCTACAGGAATATTTGCCTGGATGTGCCACAAATTAACATTTTTTTGGGAAACCAAAAAGATTTGATTTCCACTTGAGATACTCTGAAACAATTAGCTATATCATCCTTTTGAGAGGAAGGATATTAAATGAATCATAAAGGGTCCAGTATGAAAACCCTTGCTGAAGACTTGATTGCACAGTAATGGCAGAGCTGCATAACATGATATATGAACCTGTCTGAGGGGAGGATTTGTAGGAAGTCCACCTCCAGTATTACATATGGCAACAGTACTCCTATGAAAACTCTAACTCTTCACAATTTTCAAAGATGAGTTGCTAGGAATTCAGTTCTAGGAAAGAAGTATACATACCCAATACTGTGAGGAAATCACAACGATAGTGAAGGTTCGCAATATCTGCTGCAATATTTGTTAAACATATTTCTGAAATTTGTACAAACCAGTTTGGGTAGTATATAGAACATCTAACACAGCTATATTTATTATGCTAATATAAGACTACTTACATAAAACTAACAAAATCCTGGACTTGTGAAGTTGGTATGATTTTTGGCATCCATTTCAGGGAATCAAAATTTCATTCAGTGTGAATTTCCAAAAGGAACAGAATAACCTTTTGCAAGTGATAATATACTAGTTCTTAGAAAATTAATCAGTACTTCAAAATATACCCTAGAAGGGGAAAAAGGTCCTTCGTAAGGTTCTGTATCTACTTTGTGTGTCAGCAGCAAATATTCTAAACTGTAAATTATTTAAAAGTGTGGCACTCTATGACATCTCTTTAGGTGCAGATCACTGAATTTGTAATGCATTTGGCTCTGCAGACAGAAACATTTCTATGTGATGCATGCAAAACATTTCTTCATCGAATTAAATAATGTAGGAAAATGTATGAACTCCAATGGGACCACATATTAGGCTAATCTAAGCTGTCATGGAGTCATGAAGAATGAAGAAAGGATTGAAAAAATTAACCTAGTTTCTCTCCTCTTATCAACTGTCACTGGGGGAATGTGAGTCAGGGGAAGATACTCATTCTCTGATTCTGCCAAACCTTCAGATATGTTTAATATGATTATTACTTGTCCTTTAAGTAGTATATGTGTATATTGTGTACCTTTTCTTCTTTTTGGTTTATCTCAAAACATTTTGCATATAGAATAAATATCAATATTCTTTTTACATGAAGAAAATATTTGTTATACATCTCATTTCTTATGTCTTTTATTTTACATTGTAAAATAAATAAAAAGCTCTTTATAAAATAAAAATAAATCAGTCTTCTCAGAAAGATGAAAGATCTTAGAATTCTTTTCATGATGGGATTATTTATATTATTACAGTTCAATATTTCTCTAAACTGGACAGAATCAAGTATGTGATTTGCTTCCACTGAGAAACTGGGGTTATGGTGGTGACGTTCCCATCAGGCAAACACAGCATCATCTTGAAGGCATGAGGACATTTGCATCACAATTCTACACTGAAAAATGTTAAAGTAGATGGTCCATCGCTTTTTTTTTTCTTCCCTTGGATATTAATAAACCTTCACCCATCGGGATAGCAGCAGGTTATCAAGAATAAGAAAAGCTTTTCAGTATGTTAAAAGAAAAAGCTTTAACTAGTCAGTAGCTCTCCTTTGCAGCCGTCTCTCACGGCACTTAAATGACATTTCAAACTTCACTTCATCACCTTAGTGAGCTAATGCACTCTACAATCTCACCAGATGTGTTTCTCGCAGCTGCAGTAAGCATTTTAACACGGCTTCACACTTCCAGCCCCCTCCTGGGAAACTGTCTTGAGAGGATGTTTATATGTTAAATTGCAAGAGAACTATGGATGAGAAATATCAATTCTCCTGTAGCCTATGAACTGATCTACATTTCTTTCAACTCACTGAAATGGGCCCATGTTACAGACACACAAACCAGGGAGGAAAAACCAGTGGATTGCTTATTGTAAAACTGGAGCCAAATGCCAAGGATATACTTGATGAAGAAGCAAGAGAAAAAGCAAAAGAATTGCACTAATAAAATTATATAAAACAACACATATTTGTCTCTCCAGATACATCTGCAGTCAAGACTTACTCTCTTCTGAAATGTATTATGTGCTAGTGTAAATCCGTTGACTTTAATTGCATTTAAGTCTACATTTTACTAATCTGATAGGTGATACAGGGTCATGTACTGGTGCCCAGTAATTGCTTTTTTTTTCTAAGTTCAGTACTGCCTTTCTGCCAAGTAAGGTATGTCCTTGGGCACTTCAGGGTTGACTTCTCATAGTATCAATGGGCTGAAGCCAATTCTATGAGGTTCAAAAAGGCTCAGTCCTGGGTCCCGCACTTGGGCCACAATAACCCCATGCAATGCTACAGGCTTGAGGAAGAGTGGCTGGAAAGCTGCTCGGTGGAAAAGGACCTGAGGGTGCTGATTGACGGCCACTGAACATGAGCCAGCTCATGCACAGGCAGCCAAGGCGGCCAGCGGCATCCTGGTCTGTATCAGAAATAACATAGCCAGCAGGACTAGTGAAATGACCATCCCCCATCCCCCTGCACTGTGCTATGATTCCCACATCCTCCTTTCAACCTTTCTTGTAGATGAGTGACACATTTGCTGATTTCCAGACAGCTGGGACCTCCCTGGTTAGCCAGGATTGCTGACAAATCATGGAAAGTGGCTTGGTGAGCATTTTTGTCATCTCCCTCTGTACCCTTGGTGGATTCCATCCAGCCCCATGGATCTGTGTGCGTCTAAGTGGTGTAGCAGGTTGCTGACCATTCCCCTTGGGCTTCATTTTCCCTGTTCCTGCGTTCTGGCTCAGATGGCTGAGTACATAGAGGGCAACTGGTCTTGCTAAGACTGGGGCAAAGAAGGCATTAAGTACCTCAGCTTTTTCCCTGTCTTTTGCATCCAATAAAGGATGGACATTCTTCTTAGCCCTCCTTTTGCTGCTAGCATATATATAGAAACATTTTTCATTGTCTTTTATGGTAGTAGCCAGATTAACTTCTAGTTGGGCTTTGGGTCTTCTAATTTTCTCCCTGTGTAGCCACTTAACATCCTTGCAGTCCTCCTGAGTTTCCTGCCCCTTCTCCTAAAGGTCATAAGCTCTCTACCTTTTAATGTTTTCCACCCAAATCTCTCTGTTCAACCAAGCTGGTCTTCTTCCCGGCCAGCTTGTCTTTCAGCACATGGGTACAGCCTCTTTAAGATCTCCTTCTTGAGGAATGTCCTCAGCACAGGACAGTTATGGTCATGGCAGTTTCTAAGCATAGCTTCACTGAATTGCATATGCACATGAAACAGATAGGTGGAGAATTACTAAGCAAGTATTACAGTCCAAATCTGCCAGATTTCCATAGTGTAACACTGCCTGGGATACATCCATAGTATCCACTGCCTGGATGTAACACTTCCATCAATTCTAACACAAATACTTTTGGTATTAACCCTACACTTTCTGTATAGGAGCTGTATATGGTAAACAATAATGGAACTTTCTTAAATTTTCAGATTGTATACAATACTACAGATAATCTTATAATAGTTCACTGTCATCATGACATTATTCTACAAGAAAATGTTTTAAACATACAGACGTGCACTTCCTTAAAAATGTTTAACATGAGCCCTTTATTATTTCCATAATCCTTGAAATATACTTTTAGAACAGCTCTCGGAGCAGCCACCGAACATTCCTTTGCTGAGGCAATTTTGAGAAAGCTTACAAAAAAATATTTCAAAAATCCATTCTCTTTAAGATCGTTGGAAAATAAGTGTTGTCTTTGTTGACAGAAATTTTGTTTTGGTGACAATCCACATGCCTGGAGACAGATTGTTCCATGGATTTGATGGAATTTTTCCAGTGCTATATCCATTCAAACCAGTGAGGGGCCTGGACCACAGCTAAACTTCAGATTTATCTGTCTAGTTAGATGGATACCTAAGGTTTGTCATAACTATAAAGTTATGTACAATTCTACTGTGCTCATAATCACTGAAAGGAGCAGCACAGAAAACAGTACTTATTAGAAACTTTTGTAAGCCAGTTGCATTCCTGACATCTGGAGTATAATGTCTTATTAACAAGCAAGAAAATGAGTAACAGAATACAGGAAGATTATAACATTTATAATAGGTTACCAAAGCAAGATTAAATAGTCTCAAGAATATAGCATAGTGTGTAGCTAAGCTTATTTATTCACAAGCTCAAGTAGTTTAATGTCCTTAAAGGGCAGTAGAGGATGGTTAGTGCATGAAAGTCAAGTATCGTTTTTTTCTGTTTGCTTTCATTGTTCTGCCTGGTTTTATCCACTGTTTATCAGAGCTGTTCTGACAGTAAAAATTACAAAAGCAATTAATAATAATGAAGAGACAACTGTCATAGTACTTTACATCTCCTGCATGATCTGATGTGTGCATCCCGCTGTCTGGGTTACTGTCACATGCTACTGCCAGCACATAGCCCACACGTGGAGTCCAGCAGGCTTAGAAGGGAAACTGGAATCAAAGCCACTGCCCATGTCTCTCACTGCCTTTAAACTGCCAAGCTGGATAATGCTCTCATTTAACTTCCTAAGCTAAACTGGAAGGAAAGCATTTTGGCTTGCTCATCCCTCAGATGACTGGAACAAAAGATATCCATTTGTCTGTCAGCACTTATGAGACAGTCACTAAAATCTGTCCTTGAACACAGGCGTTCACACTGATTTTATTGGAATCCCAAGGCAAGATTCTCAGTAAAGGCACATAATAATTTCATGGAAACTGGTAGAATTATACTCATTTATACTGTCTAAAGAGATAAGCTATATATCTGAGGTGAAAATGCAGCAGTTTTTTTCTAAGCACTAAAAAAAATCACACAAGGCCAAATTCCAGGTTTGTTTGAATATTCGTGTCTTCGACAAACTTCTATGTAAGCAGAATTGTGGACATCATTTTCCCTCTCTGAGTGGGACACAGAGGTGTCAGTAGGTGTTTACTGCCACAGGGGTTAAATTGACTGAGGTGTTTGCATCATTTCCTACTTTGTGCATGGGAAATACTGCAATCTGGGATGCAATCTGGGATCTGGGGTGCTGGTTGGCAGCAGGCTCAACATGAGTCAACAGTGTGCCCTGACAGCCAAGAGGGCAAACCACAACTTGGGGCGCATCAAACACAGCACAGCCAGCCAGTCAAGCGAGGTGATTATCCCTCTGTATTCAGTGCTGTGTGGCCTCACCTCAAGCGTATTTCTGGGCCCCACAATTTAAGAAGCATGTGATGGTTCTTCAAAAGAGGACAATAAAGCCCGTGAAAGGGCTGAAAAACTTATCCTATGAGAAACAACTAAAGACTTTGTAAAGTTTGGAGAAAAGGAGACTCAGGGGGGCCTCATTGCTCTCTACAGCTTCCTGAGGAGGGGTCATGGAGAGGGAGTTGCTGATCTCTTCTCCCTGGTGTCCAGTGGTAGCATGTGTGGGAATGGTTCAAAGCTGCATCAGGGAAGGTTTAGACTGGACATTAGGAATCATTTCTTTACCAAGAGGGTGGTTAAACACTGGAACAGGCTTCTTAGAGAAGTGGTCAATGCCCCAGGCCTATCTGTGTTTAAAAGGCATTTGGACAATGCCTCGAATTGCAAACTTTAACTTCTGGTCAGCCATGAAATGATCAGGCAGTTGGACTATATGTCTGTGGTAGGTCCCTTCCAACTGAAATATTCTCTCTTCTCTTCTCTGCTCTGCCCTGCTCCTCTCCGCTCCTCTCCTCTCCTTTCCTCTCCTCTCCTCTTCTTCTCTCTTCTATCCTCTCCTCTCTCTCTCTTCCCTTCTCTCTGCTTTGTAAATGACAATTTTTATATGGGCTACTGTTTTTACTCTTTTCATTCATTACAGTGCCACAGAATGATGTTACAAAACTGTATCTGAGATAAAAATCTAGTGTTTCTTAAAACATGATGATAGGAATGTAACTATGGCTGCAAAAGCATTCAATTCAGTCATAATTTAAGCAGAACAATGTGCATTAAGAATCAAAAAGGCCACTTCACCTCTCCTGATTGGCATTTATGCTGGTGTATAATATGGCAAGCCTGACATGACAGGATAAAATATTATAATAGGAAAACCGACTGATTACTTAATGTCTGCACAGCACTTTTAAATGTGAAGCACTGCCAACTTAATGCTAAGAAAGCATTTGGAATGGCATGAAGTGTATAAGTTGGGTCTGAAAATTACCCTTCTGATGAAGTAATGTATTTGTTAGACTGTATCATTTAGAATTCATGTTCACTCCTATTATTACTATGGCCAGGCATTTTCTGGTGATCCATTGAACACATGATCAATTATCCTGTTGTATAAAATACAGAGAAGCTGATACTACAATTACAGTGCACCTGGAGCAAGCTTTATTCATTAGGTAAACAAAACATTATTCCTTAGAAAACCAGTCATGGCTATCCTTGAAGAAAGCACGTAGTAAATGACACCTTACAGCGGCAACTTTCTGTTTTCAGGTAGATGGCTAGATTGATGGGAAACTTTAGGGGAATCCTTTACTCTGGATCCAGAGAAATTAATTCTGATGGTGTGAATTCAATTTAACAGATTAAATATCAAGTCAACACATAACCTTTAGAATATTTAATTTGCAAGAAAATAGAAGGGGTAGGGCCTGAAAGTAGAAGTAATAGAGAAGTTTCCTGATTGGATGATTTTAAGAATCTGAATGATACAGCCAAGGATCAGTGATCTTCAGGGCAAAGGTTTCCAGAATATCAGGTTAACAGCTTTTCATGAACTATCAAAATATCAAGATTCAAGAAAGCATTTGCTATATTCTGCATTCAGACATCACTAGTATGACTGCAGCAGCGGGAAAGAAAGGTAGATTTTGGCAGTAGCATACAATGTTTTATATGGGCCACAATAATCACCATTATAGACTGTATATTTTTTTTTGTGCACTATTCAGCTAATTCAATTGCAAGTCTTGCTTTTTATTCTTATTAATAGCAAATTTTGGGCAGAACTGATGTCAATGCTTTTATTACATTTGTCAAACTCTTTGCACTATTATCAGACCTCACATACTTTCCAAACTAATCCTTTGTTTAATGCTCCATGCTGTATTTCCTCCTCAGGCTGGCTATTTCTGGGAAATTTCAGACAAAATTGCTTTCTCCTTACTATTTTCTTGTAACATTTTCTTTCAAAAGCTGTGTGGCCCTGTTTTCTGGATGAAGGTTTGGCAGTTTGACAAGCTGTGTTCACTACTATCCCACACAAATAAACACGAATAAAGCCAAAGGTAGAAGGCTCTGTAACAGCTCTTTCTTTGTAGGAAAGGACATACTTGACTGTCACAGGCAGCTCTTCAGACGACTCATTGTGTGTGTCTCACAACTCTCAGTGCAGACCAAGCTGTGTGTGCGTGCCAGATGCAGCCCTGCTGCAGTGAGAGGTGGGGTTGCTGCTGGCTTTCATCCTCAGTGCCAGTGACGCAGAGGAGAGACCGCAGAGGTACAACCTGAAGTATGTTACCTCCTGCATACAGCTACACTGGGATTCATGAGATTGCAAAGCTCATGCAAAGTCATGCTTAGTTCAGGCCCTCATAATGTGATTTTTATCCAGATAGTTGAGATTAAGCCAGCATAGGTAAATCGACCATGCATAATCACATCATACTTTCTAGTTGTGAAGGAGACATGTTCCCAGGGACTAAACACTGATGTAAATTGCAGTCTGTTCATCAGCCTTCTCAGGGCTAGCTTCATAGGTATATTTGAAATTTATCTTTATTTTGGAAATTAAAGCTGTTTGCAGTTTAATAGCAATGATAAATTGAAAGAAATTCTATATATGCCTGTTTTGATCTCTTCTTTAATGTGGCTTAAGTAACAACCCAGTGCTATATAAGCTCTAGCTTCAGTGTCTTCCAGATGGGCAGTAAATCTGATCACAAGGGAGAGGCTCTTAGCTGCTCTAAGTCAGCACATATCCAGATGAAGTAACTTGTGCTGAGGGGCTATATACTCCACAGATTATAAAGCTCTAGTTTCTGTAAATAATGTACACAATCATGGTGGTTACTTGGCAGTGTGGCAGTGTAGCTGGGAAAAAAAAATGCAAGGAAGACCAAGCTGGAATACACTAATGAGCAATTCAGAACAGTACAGTGAAATTATCTTCTATTTCTTTACCTAGCGTTTAGTCATTAATAATCACTCCTAAGAAGATGTATTACAGACTTATACTGGCATGTACCAGCTAAGATTTTGGCCCAAGAGTAAATTCTGAAAGAGAGAAAAATAAGTAGGTGTAAACATAAAAATTAAATTAACACAATTTCACCTTGATTTTCCATTGTCACATCACTAATCTATTTTGGTTGTCTGATAAAAGAGTATTTTTTTGACATAAAAGAAATGTGTAGGTTTAAGACGTCAAGACCTCACTTCAGCATTCAGTATTGGAAAGCATAATAATTATGAGCTGAACTAGAGAAGATGGCACATAAGGTACACACAAAGTGCAGAAGGAATTAGCCAAGGAGATAGCTCATGACAGAGGTGTCTGGAAAGGGGAATGATTATCAGAGAAAGATTATTTGTGAAGTTCTCTATGGATCACTCTGAAATCTTGTTTAATATTCTCCTCTGTGACCAGTGACCCTAGTGACATTTGCTAATGGCGCAAATATGGAAGGTATATTGCCTATATAAGACTGGCATTTGAGCACAGCTGGGAACCTGGTGTATGCTCTCCACTTCTGAAATACCAAGGGCAGTGATTTGTAAATACTCCTTGTTGTTGACTCAAACACAAACCAAATATGTTGAAAAAGTAGGTGTATGAATAAAACAACATTTTGGTTTCCATACTCCTGTTCTGTGAAGAGTCCAAACTGTACCAATATCTGATGTCAAGACAGAACAAAAGTAATGACTGTGAACCAAATTAAACTATGATACTCATTCTGAGTAATGCAAACATTGTGTGGTTGTCAGCTCTTGCACCCCGACTTGTGGACAGCTGGACTGGCTGGAAAAGGATGGCTGAGAGGATTTTTTAACAACCTCAAACAGGTAACTGGCCTTCATCCCAGAAGCACCCATATTTGATAAAGTGACATAGACATCTGAGTGTATAAATAGTGAACAAGCTCACTAAACTGAAAGAAAAAAAAAAATGTTTGGGCCTGATTGCTTAAGCTATCAAATGAAGAGAGGTTTTTTTCCAATTGAAAAAGCAGCAGCATCAAAATAATTATGAAATGTGAAACCCTGCAATATTTCTTTTTTCAGTTTTTTTTTTTTTACTATTTTAAAGACTGGATGTTCAAAGATGGGAATGACCTACAAAAGGCCGTTATGTTGTCAAGATCAGTGAAAAGAAACAGTGGAGGGAAATTTAGAGAAGTTGTTGCAACAGACAAAACTTGTGACTCATCCAAAAGCAGATGAAAGTGCTGCCAGAACGAAGCATGAGGTAAAATGAAAGATCTGACTAACAATCAAACACTTGCATGAAACTGATAATTGTGCATAAACAGGGTCATAGTCAGCCAGGAAAGAGACACATATAGTAAGGGCACAGATGCATTAGATTTTCTTTCATATGGACATCATCTTGCAAAACAAAAGGAATGCTTAGCATTAGGGAAGATATGCATGAAATGCCACAGGTAATTTGTTTGCATAAGGTTACCACTAGGCAAATCCAAACAGAAAACTTTGCAAAACAGAAACATTTACACTGGTAGTACAGCATTTCTTTAGGCTCATACTGTAAACTAAGAAACAGATCAGACATGACTATGTAACTACCTTCATAATTCCAAATGATGTGCATTAGCAATTTGGAGATTTCCTCTCAGATAGTTATTCTATATCATTTCACAGATTTTCTTCACTGTGGCATTTTGGATTTTATTGCCAACTTGCAGAATAGAGATTAAATAGAATTCAACTTTATGTGATCTTGGAAGGAGTTTAGTCACATCCCTGTGAGACTTTGATACAGTTCAACCCTCATCTTGAATTAGTTGGAGGTTCCCAAGTGAAAAACACCCCATCCTTCTGTTTAGGTACCCAATCTGTAAAGCAGAGAAGCACCAGTCATTAGGAGAGAAGCAACATGTTTCTAGATTTAAGTTTTCACGTAAGCAAATACTATAAATTAAACGCATAACAAAGCCTGGACGTGAACTGAGCTTTTAGAACTAAGCCACCTTCCACAATTGCTTGCGTTTTCATGTTACTTATTGTAAGGACACCTTTCTGAGAAGTCACTTCCCTGGAAGCAAAACCAATACAGAAGTAGTTGTTCCACAGTCAAACAGCAGAAAGATAGGTCACACAAGGCATGCAGTAGCTGGGTTTGAATCAGGGCTGTAATATGAAGCCTGAGAGTTTATAACTTACACCAGTTATTCCCCACATTACTACTAATAGAAGCTGATGTGCTGTATGCAATAGAAGGATGAAGGTTCTGAGAGGGAAAAGGTGAAGATAAAAGGAAAGAAATATCAAGGAACAACTCCATGTATATTAAATTTTGGAGGAGGTTGTTAGACAGATGCAAAGTTTAAACATTTTAACAAAAGCCAGGCCACTCTGTGCCTTCTTTGCACTAGTGTGAGAACCTCAGTGTCCTGATACCTCTAAAAGTATTTGATGAGAGACTAATAGCCTGACAGACTAATACTTCACTTCCTTCCAATTAGGGGATTTTAACATCAAAGCTGAGGTCCTCCACTCAGCAAGGGCTTACTTGAATGAATTATAGAGGAGAAAAGTCCAGTACTTTCTTGGTTTTTTCCGTTGCAAAGACACAGTTCAGCATAGGTTTTAATAAGATGCTTGAGGTCAAAAAGTTCAGGTTCCTCACTGTGGGTGCTAGGAAGCTGCCAGAGTGTTTCAATACGTGTGGTGTTTGTAATGTATTCAGACAAAGCTGAAAACTCTATCACAGCATCAGGAAAGCTGACTTCCTTTTGGAGTGCTCTGGTGTACAGTTAACAGCAAAGAGCATGGGACTTTCAGTACACTGTGAACCTTCCATGTTGCCTTTACAGCCTGCTGAAACAAATAACAGCTTTGGCCATCATTAGTTTTTGGTTGACAGGAAGGGTGCAACAGTGGCTGCCTTCGAGTATTGTGTTACTAAGTATTGACTGGTAACATATCTTCAGGACTAAAAGGCGTTCAATAACAAATGATGACTATGTTTGACATATGATATTAGTCGACTTGGTAAGCTTGAATCTCTGGCAGAGTCTACAAGAACTACCAAAAACTGTCCTGCCCCTATTTACCTCATCAACAAAACAAAAAAATATTAAAATCTGTTTGAGATAAGCATAGAAAATGTTTGTTTTCCTTCTTTTGGTCAAATAGGTTTTTTAAGTGTGGGATATTTTTCCCTGTGAATGATATCTACCTTTACTTTTTATTTTGTAATTGTTTCTACCATCAGGACTGGATCACTCCACCTTTCAGCAAGTGCTTTTGTTATGAAGGAGCTGAGAAAGCACATGTATCATTTATTTTCATACCTATTTCACAGAGAACAGCCACACAACTGATTGCAGCAAACAATATAGCAATTGTTTGCTGCAATATTACAATTGAATGAGGAAAACAAAAAAGAAAAAAAGACAATGGAAATGTCTTCTTTTAAATCACATAAAGGACTGAAATCACCTCACATTGTGTAAGTCCTAAATGGTCAAAGAAGAGAGATCAACATCCACTGAAGGTCTCCTTCCATTCAAAACAGCTGAGGTATAACAAAGACTAAAGACCACTTCAGAGGTAAAGTCATAGAGACACAAGACATTTGTCGGACTTGAAGATCTCATATTAACATCCTGAGAAGAGTTTCTACAGTATAAGGTTCATATCTCAATAGCCAGCAAATTTTTAGATGAAAATGATTTATTTAGCAGTTCACTGGTCTCCAAGAGAAATTCTTTGTTGTATCCAGGTATTGTTTCCAAACCTTTGTATGCACAAAAAAAAAAAAAAAAAAACAACAAAAAAACCCCCACCCAAACCTGATCTAGGTAAATTGAAACAAAATATAACCTTCTATCTCCCAAAGCAAATCCAGCTACTGTGATATTAGTTTATTTAAACCACACATACTCCATGTGGGAGGAACAAAATGAGCTTCAATGTGAGATGCCTCCATAGCAATACAGCTATAGCCAAGCAAGGTTGGGATTTTTTTGGTTTGTTTTTTTGTTTGTTTGTTTGTTTGCTTGTTTTGTTTTTGTTTGCTTGTTTGGTTTGGTTTGGTTTGGTTTTTTTATTTTAAAGTATTACTAATTTATTTGATTCATTTTAGTTCTGTTTGGAAATCACAGTTCCTAACTGAAATGCCATTACTGATTAAATAAGTTCTATCTATGTATATTCTATGTCTTGTGTTTTTCCTCCAGTAATAGAATCCCCTAATTACTGCATCTAACTGAAAAATACTACATTTTATGAAACTTTTTGCTCAGTAGAAATAATTAAATGCTTCTAGGCTTTCTCACTCATGTAAAACAAAAATAATAAAACCAAATCCTTCAAAAACTGTTTTCGTTAAATTTACAGTTTAAGATAGTTGTTGAAGCCAGTTAAAATAGTAAGATGTGCCTGAAGGATAGACCTCGACATGAAGACTTTAGCCTTGAGAAGATGCCGGCATTGCATGACTCATTCAGTGTTGACACATCCATAGCAGCCACGAAATTTGGCTTCCAGAAAGTTGCACTACAGATTGTCTGAGGGATATGTTTGACCAAGTCCAAGGAAAATCTTAAGGAGCATGGCTGAATGCTGGAAATAATATCTGAAGTACACACAGAAGAGAATAGTAAGATGAACTCAGCTTCACTTTTTTATTTATTAAAGGGAAAATCTATCTTCTGCATTCTTGTTGAAATTTAAGTTCTTGAAAGTCTGCTTTGTTACTAAATAAAAATGTCTGTGTGTAATTCATAGGAATTCGTCACACGTATGGCTCCCCTAGAGGGGCCCAGCTTCCAGTTCTTCCAAACCACTTTTGATGGGGAAAAAACACTGACAAAGTTCCAGCTGTTTGAAATTCAAAATACATCTAGTCATGAGGTAGTCTAAATACAGATCTTTTATATTGTACAGTGTCTTGGAAACATGAGGTGGTGGGAGTACTTAAGTCCTTAAAGACTGCTTTTTCCACTAATATTTCTTCAAAGTTTCTTGGTGCACACAAATGAAGTTCCAATGATGCTTCATTATTTCTCATCAATCTTTAAATAGTTTATTTTAAGTCTCCTGACTTACTCTTCACACCTAGGCACATTTTCAATTTATATCTAACTCATAAAAAAGAAATGTAGATAAATGAAGTGTGCTCAATGATAACGAATTAAAGAAGGCTTCTGTATGTAGCTTAAGAAAAATGCATGTACTACAGATAATTAAATCAAATTAATATCAACATTATACACTTTTTTGCTATAAAAGTAAACATATATTAAAATCTTTTTAGTCATGCATTACTGGACTAATTGTTTTATAAAGTAATACACCACAATTCCAAGGCAAAATAAGAAAAGCTTTCTTTTTCAAATTTTGCTTATTGAAATCAAAAAGAAATTTCCATAGGTAGATTTTTGAATTAAGAATTCTGAATTAAGATTTTCATGGGCTTTTTGCAGTGTCGCATGAACATAGATATGACTCATGCTGATTTTTGCCATACATAAACTTTTTTTGTAAAATAAAGACTTTGTGACACTACAGTAATCAGTAGTTTTCTGATAACCATTACTTTCCATGTGTAACCATGTCTACAAGGTTTTCATTTTAATTCAAAAAAATTGACCAGATAAATTGAAATATACTAGCAATAGATCTTCTATAGGAATGACCTTAAGTTGATCATGCATATGGCAAAATCCACTATGGAAATAATTTTGCCTGTTTTCACTATGCAATGGAATTCAGTCTTAGCAAGCTTTTGATTCCTTGATGTGGCTGAACAAAAGATCATCCTGTTATTTACAGTCTCTTTCCATTATTTATAATACTAATCATACTATTCCAGAAACTCAGTCTATATTCACTTGTCAATCCCCACTGGTCAAAGGCAATATTTATTATGTAAAAAAAATGGATGTCAGAATATTGTTTTGGAAGTGTAATGGAATGATTAAATAACAATGTATCTTCATATTTCCTAAATGATTTTAAACCTTAATGCACTGCAGGGGTCTGCCTCAGTGGCATAATGAAATGGGACAGTTCTGATTGCAACCCGCTGTGTAAGGTTCCCCAGTGTACAGGGCAACATGACAGCTCTGTCTCCTTTCCTTTTTATCTTTCTTTTCCTCTCCAAGTGCTGGGTAATATTCTTGAAGAGGGGGATGTCACTCAGTATCTCACACATCCAGATGGTGATTAATGTACACAGAGTAACGATGAGGTACTTCTTAGAACTAAATCTACAGCTACACTTTAATCACAAAAGTTGCCAGAAGATTCAGTATATGGCTCTGCTATCCATTGGATGTTAGTAGAATTGTTATCAATTTCCTTTTTATAACCAGCAAATAGGCCTCTGCACACACACAGCCTGGACACAGAAATATAAACATGTATGTAGGCCCACAGACAAACATATATTTAGACAGAAAGTGGAAGAAAAACAAATGTACATACACATGCTCACACATACACTGCTGACGCAATGATACTGCATCATTTAAGACTTCAGGCGGCTGCAAGGGAAAAATGTATGAAAAAAAAGGTGTAGCAGCATGAAATAACTTCACAAGAATTTGAGCAACACTTACAGCTATGAAAATTCAGTCAAATCTTTGTAAATTTAAATGGTCTGATACTCACTGTATTGCAAAGATTTTTCTTTATGTTCTTTGGGTGTAATCCTTGAGGCTTCTTCTAGCTGTGGCTGTGGCCTGGGTAGAGCAAAAGTAATATCCTATAGAAGCAAATATACTGATTGTTGCTCCTGCAACCTCCTACAGAGAATGTTAACAGATCAATAATAATCTTGAAGGGAGAAAGCAGGAGAAGTTGTGTCTGGAAAGGAGTTTAGCAGTGAGGGTGAGGGGGTAATACTGGCTGAATATGCCTGTTTACAAAGTTATCTCATTGTAACTTTACCCTGAGACAAAAGTCCACCTGAATCTACTGGAAATTTAAGAGCACTAAACTCGAGGTATTGTTTTGCTAAAGGGAGCTGAAGCACCAGTCCCGGACTTATGTCTTAATATATGCTGCATACTGCACAAACCCAAAATAGAAGGATTTTTATATCCAAACTGTAGGTCATCTTGACTAGACATTCCGAGTAAAAACCATCATTTACAGCACAAATGTCTGCATCTCCTTGGTTCCTGTTTGAATCAAATGGGCACTTCTGGGCATTTCTCAGGCCTATTGTAGATGTCTGCTTAAGGGTAAGATGGATTGGACTTTAGAAGTGCCAATTTTTCTGCACTGATATTGAGGGAGCCTGGAGTGACTGTCTTGTGTATAGATGGATGAATGCCTATCCCTCTGCTCCTAGAACAGTGCTGCAGCTCAATTAATATATCTGCTGGCATGTTCTCTAATAGAGCTGCATTCCTGTATGATTATTAATAATGTAGCTGATCCTACTCTGTGAAGGATTTACACATGCCTTAACAAGATGCATTTCTTTACCTGAAGATGAGCCATATGTTAAGTCATATCTCATTGTGTATTTAATAGCAAAAGTCTAATGTGCAATTTTGTCCTGCATGCCTTGTATAGCTTTTCTAGTCTTAGAGTTCACACATCACAGCACACAAATACTTCAGTCTATAATAGCTTAATGCAGAGGGAAGAATTTGACCATCAAGAACTCACCTATGAGCTCATGACATGTTAAATAGCATAGGCTTTTACAACCAACCTGCCATTCCTGCCCTAAACTCCATCATTACCTTTAACACTGGATGTAATTTCTTTCATGGCTGTACTTTGCAAACACTGTTTAAACTGACACATATGAGTTTACTGTCAGGTACTGTCAGCTGGCAAAAAAGAGAATCCACTCCAGATCATTTGAGTCTCCGGCTTATTTCCTATGAAATTTGCTGGATCCATAGGGTATGAAACCAAGCCTTTCCACATATTTTGGACCACTTTAATTAATGGTAACCCTGGATGATTATAGATATTCCACCACATATATATTCTTGCCAGTATTTTGAACATGGTTCCTTTTATAGGACTAAGGCCTATCTGTACCTGAACTGTGAATGTAGATATATTGTTTCTTCACAAACTTGTAAGGCCCTGTAAACAAGGAGGTAGCTGCTGAGTCCTTTATCTGAAAGTACTCACTTTTAAGGGTGATAACTTTTTGACATCCATTGCTGGTGGGCACAGATCAGAAGGACTGTGATCCATACTGCTTAATTTTAATTTTTCTATTTCCTAATCTTTATTTTCCTTTCAATTGCTGTTACACTTGGGCTATGGAAGAAAGAGGAAATTATAATAATTTAAAAAAAATATTCCTGTCCCAAAATAGTTCTGTTAAAGTCCAAGTAACAAAAAGCTTGAGCTTGACCATAACCCAACCATCAATAACAATACCAAGAGTAAAGATAAACTGTCCCCAAACTGCTATTTCAACACCTGATTTCTTCTGTCATGTATATTCAAAGAGATGAATGAGAAGCATGCTTGTAATCAGCCACTTTTTTCTACGTAGCAGGATCTGAAGAACTTTTTTTTTTTTTTTTTTTGTTTAAGGCTAATAGAACACAAAAATTCCTAAATTTGCAGTGTTGTGCTGGCATGAATAAAGATGACTTCAGCCATCAAGAGCTGCATTCTTTCTAATTAGCTGGGGCACCGATTGTGATGCCTGACTTGTAAATGTAGACATAGCATGCTTCCTCTGTGTTCAACAACAAGAAATGGAAACCCTTAGAAAGTGATTCATCCCACTTAAGACGCAAACTACCCTTTCGAAGTGCTGGTTTACTGCTATGACACTAAGGCAGATAAAGACGACTATTCCCTTCAGATGGGCGTCTGCATTTACACAGGATAACTCCAGGCCAGTGTTTTGAAGCAGAGAAAATAAAATCGACCCCCTGAAGCTGAGGACGTCACCTTGGTGGTTCACAACGCTGGTCATGGCAGCAGAATTGGGCTGGTGGATCGTACAATAACTGAACTCTGCAAACTTGGCAGGAAAACGCTTCGTAAAGGACGCAGCGTGAGTACACAGCTGGCGATTTACTAGAGGGTACGAAAGTAATTCTGCGCTCAGGCCCAGCATGTTCCGGCAGCATCAGATAAGGAAGCAATCGGTATGTTCACACCTGCTTACACTCAGACTATCTGCTGACTGCTGACACAATCCTGTCTTCCTACCGAGACACCAAGATAGATTCAGAAGAAATGGAGCTGTACGGGGAGTTAAAAAAGCTACTCCACTAAATTGGGTGATTCCTCTAGGCTCTGACCAACAGTTTGAGGTCAGCATAAGCAGGAAAGACAAAAGAGAGTCCCTCAGGGATTATTCAGAAGCTAAAATAGAAATTCTGTTCAGCTGTTTATCACCTGGATTTGACCTCCCAAGCACCATTATTTTTTCAATAAGAAGGCAATGAAGGATTTGGCAGTGAATGAAAGGGAATTCATCTTCCCAGCATTTTGTTAGTGGCACTCTGGGGTTCTGTTTCTGACTTGTATTTCCTCTGGAGTTACATCCTTAGGCTCGCTGGGCTTTTTTTCTGTTACACTACATCCACAGACAGGCAGTGTCAGATATTGTGTGTTTGTAAGGTATAACTGGGTCCAGGTTTTACCTGTGGTTTGGTTTGGTTTTTTTCCCCAGAAAATTCCTTCTAAATAAGCACATCAAAGGCCTTTTTTTGGGGAAGGTGGTTGTGGGGTTTTGTGTGTATTTTGTTGTTTTTTTTGTTTTGTTTTCTTTTCTTTTCTGGGGGTGTGGGGGTGTTTGCTTATTCTTTTGTCTTTAGCAAATCTGTTGTTATTGTAAGAACTGATCTTATAAGATATCTCAGATCCTCCTCTCCCATAGATACTGCTACAGAAGCAGGTGCTTGGCATCTCTCAGGATAAAACCCTAAAATGCTAGTTTCCATAGTGACTGAATGTGAGAGAACAATAAAGAGCTGTTTACTAGGGAAACTTATCAGCAGGGCTTGACAAAGCAGCACAAAACTGTAATTAGGGTTGTGCTGAAACACAGCTTTATTTCTGCAGCTAAAAGTAGGCAAAAGCCTTTGCTTTTGGTTTTTGCCTGATATTACCCCTTGTATATCCCTTGTGTAAGATCCCACCCAAACTCTAAGGAGATTATAGCAGAGTAGGCAGAAATTAGCATTTTGAAAAATCCATGAAAAACAAAGCTGTAAAACTGCATGCAAATTACTGTATGAAAAATGACACTTTGAGAAGCAAAGTTCTTTGAAGTATCCTACACATCCAGAGGTTGCTATACTCCACAGCAATCCGGAGAAGATCATGAGAGTTTAGTATGCATTTTGGAATGCGAAGATTCTTTTTGTATTTGAAAGAGCAATACACCCAAAAACCATGCAAAGTCCTTCGATTTTTCATATTAATTTTTGCTTCTTAGGATTCTGGTTTCCTGTGTTGTTAGTAACAATGCTATCTTAGCTGACAAGTTAAAACAGATTTTGTTAATAGTAGTAATCAATGCTGGCTTGGCTGCTCTGCGTCCTGAATGAATTCAGAGGTGCACTGTGAATAGCATTTCACAAATGCCTGTGAGAGGAAGCTCTTTACGGTGAAGAGCTTTCGCTTTAATTAAGCAAAACAGATGGTGCTGGAAGGGAAAAAAAGGAACAGAGAGGTGAAGCATCTTGCTCACAGCTGATCAGTGACAGCTCTCAAACAGCTATTCCCAAATTGCTAAGACTCAACCAATGTCAGCCATCAGCACAAATCATTGTGCACCTTTTGCATTCAGCTGAAACTCAGTGTACGTATTCTTCAGCTTAG
The DNA here is from genome assembly GCA_009867235.2 of Psittacus erithacus. Classification (NCBI taxonomy): domain Eukaryota; kingdom Metazoa; phylum Chordata; class Aves; order Psittaciformes; family Psittacidae; genus Psittacus; species Psittacus erithacus. Next base: position 26,882 of record WYDI02002083.1, read on the forward strand.
CAGTGATGTTGTGGATCACCACCAGCGCGCAGGTAGCAGTTTGAGAGCCCCTGTGTTAGATGCGTGTCCATATTCTTAATTCTAGTGTGCATGAATTGCACACTAGAGAAAGTTTTGCTCTTCTGCCACAGCATTCAGGAGAGTATCACAGATTTTAGCAGGTCAGCAAGAGATACTGGGAAGCCTTATGTAGCAGTGTGTCATTTATGTGCTGGGTAGTATAATGAGAAAAATAACAGTAAAATAAAATTTATTTATAGAAAATTCTTCAGTAAGGATGACCTAGATAGTGATACTGCAGAATTCATCCTCACTGCTCTCCCATAGGTGTTTTTGTGGTGCCTCTGTCAAGCAGATTGCTTTACTTCTTCAGACTTTCATGCAAGTTGTTCATCATATGATTCCCAGACATGGGGAAGAAATGGGGAATTTGTAGGACTGTTTTTATTAGTGCAGTGTTTAAATCAGTTAAAATCTGAAACACTAACACTGCTATTTTTAAGTTTCAGTAGAAATAGATGCCAAATATGTTCACCTGAGAATAATTCTGCTGAATGTGTGAAAAGCATCTCTTGTGCATCTTTCTAAACCATGCTTTTATGTATGCAGAAGAAATTAATAATCTGTGCTTCCAGGCAGCATCCCTTCCCACCCCCAGCAATAGATAAGGGATGATTTTCTAAGAAGGAAAAACTATTTCCTTTGAACATTCAATCTCTGAACTGATTTCTTTTCTGTCTCAGTGCAATCCATTGCCTTTTCTTCAGTGTGTTGCAGCTGGATGACACAGGGGAAGGTCAAACTCTTTAAAGTGATATAACCTGCAGTGCAAACTAGATCTTGAAGCAAGCTAGTGGATGGAAAGAACACAAGCCAGGGCTGATCTCTGCATAAACTGCAGTTGCTGTCAGTATCAGGAACACTGAAATTTGTACCAGTGGTCCCTACTCATTAGCTGCTACATGAAGTAAAAGGTCTGGTGTGCCCCAGGTAACTGTTGTTGTTCTGAGAAACTAGGAAAGATAATGGTATCTGTTTCCTGCAATCGTTCTTAATGTTCCTTCATCTCCATCACTCACCTTTTGTAATCAGCAGGAAATGCACTCCTCACCTTAGGGCCAGGGGTGCACTGGTTGTCCCCTGTAGGACATGGAGCGAGCTGCCCTGCAGCAGCTGGTGAATGCAGTTGCTGCTCATTTCCAAGCACGTTTTGAGAGACTTCTAAAGTAGTGTGGGAGGGAGGAAAACATACATCCTGGAGCAGAAAGTGTTGTCAAGGCACCGTGAGTAGGAAATAAGAGAAATAAATGAAATGCTGGATCAGATTGCTGCAAATTGTTGTCCTCTATAGTGTGCTGCTGTCTTCTAAAATACTACTTTTGTCACTGAGTACCCTTTTTTTTAAAAAAAAGGACTCCATGCCTAAGTTGCCAGGTTTTCTTCAGAGTGAAAGCAGAGGCAAAGATCTTTAAGATCCGAAATATGTGGGGCTTGGGTGTTGCTGTACTTTCGCTGCTTCATACGCAACTACTACCTTGTTCCAGCACAGACATTTCTTTAGCTCAGGTGAAGTCCTGCCATATTGTCCCATGTGGGACTTAAAAGGGCACAGACATCCTTATGCTAGTCCTCTCCCATTAGTGAGTGGTGTTAGTTTCACTCATAACAAAGATGTCTTCTTATGTTACTTAGCTACACAGCATCTGAATCGATCTTCATGGAGGTGAAGAAGTTGTTTTCACACTAGTCCATATGGTGGTTCTAGGGCTGTACACCAGTTACTGTTAGCTCTCAGAGGCCTACCAAAACAGCATCAAAGCAGAAAGTTTGGTGAAAAGAAAAAATGTTTTACTTAAGAACAAGAGCAAACACTCAGTTTGGTGGGATGCATTTCATACTGTTATAGCTGGTTTAAGTTAGGCTCCTTATGAAGAAGGAAATGTTCAAGCTCCCCATGCAATCCATGGGGGTTGACAGACGCCCTAGACAGTTCACTCCACCAATTATAAAAACACTTTCAAATGGAGATTGTTTTCTGTAATTTAGGAAGTGAGCCCACATGATTATTTTTAATTAGAGGCCTAATTCTGGAGGGTGAGATAAACCCTGTCTTGTAAAATAGGTATATAGTAAGTGCTCATGAATGAAATGTGTCAGATGCAGTAACTAGAAAACACAAGTCAGTGAGAGTTTACCAACTTAACAGAGTAAGTGGAGCATAAACTCTTATAATAAATCTCTCTTTAATATATACACATACTAAGTATTCTCACTGCCTTTGGTGGTTTTTTTGTTGAGTTTGTTTTTTTTTTTTTTTCCTTAAAAATTGCATTTTCCTCCTAAGGTCAGGAGTTTCATGAAAATGCTTCAGTCTGAGAACTCATTAAGTTCCATTCAACTGAATGGGCAGCTGAGCCAGATTGTACCTGGGTGTCTCTGAACTCTGTCTCTGCAAACAGTATCTAGGGATGGATAGCTCAGTGGTGCCAGAAGTACTTTACCCAGCTATTAGGAACTTGGGATTTTACTCGAATGCCATATATTTACAGCCAATTCTCATATGTACACTAGCGGTGAAGATAAAAACTTCTGAACAAAAGAATACAAAATTACAAATATGTGTTGCAGTATGTTGTCAGCTTGTAAGACGGAAGCTATTATTTCTCAGGGAAAACAATCCAAAATACAGATATCCCACAGTATATAGAAGTCTGTGAAAGTAAGGGAAATACTGATGAAGTAAGGCTGGAAGTAGACAGGAAATTAAACATTAGTTTACAGTGCATCCTAAAAAGACAGCTGTCTGGGGCTCCATTCAGAAACACATTCTTGCCTTATTTATAAAAAAAAAAAGGTCAAAGTTTGTTAAGACTTTTTCTGAAAATGTTGGTTGTAGTTATTGACGCATAGTTAATATATAAATGCAAGAAAGCAGCGTAAAAATGATTGTAATAAAGGAGAAACTATCAGGAAAAAAATGAAACACAATATGTAGTTTCCTTCAGCTTCAAATTAACTGTGAAAGGGTAGCTCCACTGAATATCAGTTGCAAAACCTTTGGTCAGCCTGAGTAGTGTTAGCTCTGGTGCAGGGAAGCCAGTGCAGGTGCAAATATTGTCAGAAATATAATATATGATGCAGTAAAAGAACAAAATTAAAAAGAGCAACACAAGGAGTGTGTGTGTCAAAGGAGAAATTTAGAAGAGATCTGAGTTATATCCTGGATTTGCATATACTTTCTATATGATGCCGGTCAAAACCACCAAACTTGTTTCTTTCAACTTCTTTCCTCTAAACAGCTGTGTTGTTTTCTTTTATTTTGCCTCTTATGATTACATGTATGATCAGTCCCTACATACACTACTTCCTATAAAAAGACCTGATTTGTACTGCTGCTATAACTTCTATTACTATTTAGTCACTTTCAGTAAGACACAGGGGAATGTGGAACAGAGGAAATGAACGTATTCCTGTGGTACCCAGGGGTGCTGGAGGACTTGTTATTAGGTTTGTTTAAAACTGATCTCAGTGAAATGCTGTGAAATTTGCTGCTAAGAGCTCTCTGGTGGTAGGAAATAGGAGAGGAGTCATACGATGACATTTCCATCATAGAAATGTTATACATAGCCATGAGTCTTTCACTCTCTTTAAACACACATTTACAAATACATTTGCAGTAATCCGGATGATAGAATGCTAGCAATCAATCTATGCATGTGGTTTTTAAAGCAATTCAGAAGTATTATCTCTCAATAGGACAGAAGTACCTGCTATACTTTTTTTTTTCCAATATGAAAATAAATGCATAAATGACAGCTCAGATTGACATATTTTTCTGTTTTTCACTTACTATCAAATAATAATTAAACTGAAGGCAGCTAGGTAGAAAAGCTAGTTGTAATTAATACGCTATCAAGGAAAATTGATCAAAGCTTCTTTTCAGACTCATGGATAAATCCTGCAACATTCTCTGTCAGTGGTCCTGTTATAAATTTAAAGGTGGAATTACCTGGCAAAAGTTTAGCTCACAATCAAACATTAAGTTAGAATCAAACTTCTGAGCTTCCTTGTTTGTTGTCTTTCCCCTTCTTTCACTTATGTCAATATGAGAAGCCAGAACTAAACTTAGAACTCTATTCTTCCAGAGGACACTGTTTTAACATGTGCATTTTCCTCCAGGGGAAAAAACCACACATGCACATGCAGAAGAAGCAAAAATATATCCTGCAGCTCTCCCCCAGATCCTTACTAAAGCCCTAATTCCAGCTTTAATCTAGCCTACATTATTTTCCCGAGCATTCAAACTTTTACAATAAAACCATTTGGAGAGTAAGCAGTTTTATTGTTGCACTAAGCATACTGTGCTGTGTCTGTACCCTTTGAGTGAGCCTAGAAACAACAGTGGAAGAAAATACTAGTTTATTAGGTTATACGCCACAATTTGTGTCAACAAATAGCTTCTACATTTCTAGCTATGCTACCTGTCTTTCTCTGTCAGCTGTCAATGGCTTGCTTCTTTTTAATGAATGCTGGGGCCTCCAAAGTTCCCCCAGGCACACATACATCAAGAAAAATGCTGAGATTTGTCAATTCCCCTAGCATCCATTTAGGATTATTGTCAACATTTATAAATCTATAAGCAAAACATTCCCTTGAGACTAATTCTTTTTGGCAGTTAGTTGAGGTAGGTCACCCAGCAGGGAAAATCTTGGTGTGCAGCAAGGATATGCTGCCTTTAATGCCTTCTTTTTATCAGTGATCTTTGAGACTTCTGATTGCTTCTAGGATAGAATTTATAATTTCTCTTTGTGTCAAAAAGCTTGATTTTGTAATGGTGTCTCTGCATTCATATAGAAGTGCCCTTTTGGGTTTGGACTTTGGATGGGAATGAAGTATGGATAAGCATAGAAATACCTCTGTCCTAAGAATAACATAGGGACTTTGGGTTTTGGTTTGGTTTTGAGGGTTTTTTGTGCATTTTTTTTTTGTGCTTTTGTTTGTTGTTTTTTGTTTTTTTTTTTGTGGATTATTTCTTTGCAAATGTTCCTACACAAATGCTTAGTCTGCCCAGGTAGAAAAAGGATTATTGAGTAGCCAGGAAATTGTTCTAGTTGAAGTCCATTCAGAAATTTGTCAGTTCTTTAGAAACTGGGAGAGTACTACTCTATTCCACAGGGTAAGGAAAGCAGGTGCACATCAAGAAACTGATATTGTCAGGCCACTGGTTGTGGTAGGCTATATTAGTATCTTGCATCTAATATCAAGAAATTAGTTTGGTGTAAATGATCCCTGATGTACCCCAGAATTATTCTCGGAGACATCTGTCTCCATTTTCAGTCGCTCAGACATATACCAGTTTATTAGGTTTACTAAGACAGTCTCATGGCATTTCATCAATGAACAAATATGTTTATTAACAAATATTCTTAGAAAGTCCATTTAAGTTCTACACATAGATCTATAGGTAGCTCCTATAGGAAGATAATTCAAATGCTTTCCAGCCTCCTTGATCATCCTTGTCAATTCAAAGTATCTGGAAACTATTTGAAAAACAGGTGAAGATTCTCAGTGTGCAAAGGCATCCTGCGTAGCACAAAGCTTCAGAATATATGTAAGTTTGTAATGGTTCTGGTCAAAAGTTCATTTAGCTCCATACTCTACCTGCTATAGCAGGAACAAAATGAGGACCAGGAAGTGTAATTTGTCATTTGTGTACGCTCCCGGACTCCACAACCCAGGGTTCCTGGGCTTCCTGAGCTGGACTTACGGGTATAACAGCTCATTTCTCACATGTCCAGCTAAGTTCTGAGCCTCTATGAATTGTTAACTTCAGTGTCCTGTGTTTAATTTCACGTATTGTGATGTAGAATTGTGTGAATTGCTGCTACATGAACCTACCATCCACTTGCTGCCTGTTTCCTGGGGATTCTCAATGAACCTGGTGTATTTGCTTTTAAGGAGTCTCAACACTGGCAAAAGAATGGTGCATCAGTTCATACACTGAGACATAAACAAAAAATAAAAGAAAAAAAGAGTACAAGCACTTGAAGACTTGAGGTTTTAGCTGAACCTGAATTCTTGTTCTTAGGAAAAGCAAGAGCCATGTGTACAAAATTAATGTTTTTGAAAGTTTTATGGGTTCTGAAAGAAAACCAAAAAGGTTCTCATTCAATCCAGTGCAGTAAATGGTAGGTTATGTCTGTTTCTGTTAAGGTTGCACACTTTTTAATTCTGATTCTGAAGTGGTTGTTCCATGCACCTGTTATTTTCATGCCTGTCCAGGTTGATCTTCAAGCATTCAGTCATGGCTCATCAGGCTTTCTGAAAGTCAGTGAATGACAGAAAAGGAAAAAGTTGTGTGCAATCAGCAAAGCTTGCTTAAGAGTACAATATTTCCCACAGATAGAAATGAACTTAATACCAACTATAAGAAATGACTGGTTACTAAAGATAAGGAAGCTACCAAACCCAGTGTTGTAAGAGGAATTTAATGAGAATTCATATTTGTTTGTGAGACAGTGGGATTTGAGTAATAGTGGAATTTCTCTGCCACATCCAGCTAACTAAAATTTGTGCCAAAAGCAAATAATGAACAGTGGCATGAAAGTACAACACCTTAGTGAAGAAAACTGGGCTACAGTGGAGAAAATTGCAATATTTGGGTTTAGCACTAGCAAAGTGTATTCTTTAAGCTGGAGTGTACTGCCATCTCCTTAGGGAAGTTCTCAGCAGTACCCAAGCAAAGTGCTTAGGCAGCACATTAATGTCCTTGTATCTGAGAGAAGGGGGAATTGGAGCAGAAAGTGAGGGAATGAGGCTTCAGAGCATGGAGAGAAAGAAAAGAGGAGCCTTAGTGTACAAACAAGGAAAAACAAAGAGAAAGGCGTGAAGAAAAATAACCCATGAAAGGTTAGAGCTCACAATGAATGGGATTGCATACATGGCACTCAGGGGAGCAAGAAGTCCTCCTAGGTTGACTAAGCTGGGCCAGTTAGAAAGCATTCAGTCATAGCTGAATTATTAGTCCTTTGAAATTTATTAATTCTATTATGAGGCTGTTAAGCAATTTTAGAATTTAAGCAGACAAGCAATTGTATTTAATTTCTTTTTGCCATATATTTCCTTTTGCTTTTTTTCCTCTCCTTCTTCTCTTTCTTCATTTATTTAATTTCATGGTTTTTGTTATTTTTTTCCCCCTCCTTTTTATCTTTCCCTTTCTGTCTTTTTGTTTCGTTTCTTCTCCTGTTTCTTCCTACATTTTATTTAACTGGAGATTAAAGGGGAAAGGCTGTGTGCCCTTTACTACCAGCATTCCTTACATTAGGAGGGTGGGATGGCAAAATAAAGGAATCTTTCAAGCAAAGCAGAGTATTATTATTGCATACACAGTAAAATCGTTCATCAGAGGAGTTTATACAGGAAACAGTAAACACCAGCATAAGTTGCAGAGTTTGGCCTTTGCTCACAAGCTTCACCAGGCAATTGAATGTCCAACAGGCAAAATGTTAATGCAGCCAAACAGCTGTGTGTTCCTCAGAGAACCTGTAGAAGCACAAGATCTTAAAGAAAAAGGGGTCTTTCTCTTCTACAGGTTCACAGACACTCTGTACAAGAGTCAGAATTTTAGTCTTGCCTTAACCAGGTCTCTGTTTTCACCTGGAAAACAGCAGGGATACTTGGTGTATGGACTCTTGGTTTTAGATAGTTATAATACATACACAATGTTGAACCTGTAATTACTTGCTGGATTGTAGCGAGGGGTATTTTGTCACCCTGGACATATCCCACTCTAACTGGCTCAGGTATTGCCATCCCTATGCAGAACGATCCTTCCTTGGCTAATGGGAGTACTGTATCTTGCCCACATTTGCTTCCAGTTCCAGAGGCCAAAGTCACAAGGCACATAGGAAATTGTTTGGGATCAGTTTTAGTCCATGTGTATATGAAAAGACAGATGCTTGCATACTACTTCAGAAATCAGTGCTGGCATAGCAAAGACATTTACAATGAAGAATCTGTGGTGCTGTGAGATGCAAGAGCACTATGCACTGTCATCTGCTGGGATGAAGGACAGCTTGTCAATTTTCTGTAAGATCTCCATGATCTAAGAGAATGATTGAGTAGAGGTGTCTCCAGTCTGTTAGATGTAATATGGAGCCATGAAAGGCTCAAGAGCACTTCCCTCCCAAACTGCAAAAATTATACAGCCAAGGGGTTAGAAAACCAATCAAACAGCATTTGTGGAATTCACAAAGAGCAAAGTGCTGCTCTCTATAGAATGCTTATTTACTTTGAAGTGCTTGTCTGTGGGCAGCAGGGTATGAAATCAAAGCACACAACTGACATTTACGCTATGGCAACTCCACTGCAGTCTGGCAAGGGTGGACAGACCTTAGTGCAAATATAAGTTTTCTCTTGTTGATACTCCTTCCTACTGCTAGGTGAGGAGGAGCCAAGGAATTGTATTAAGGCCTTTGCTGTAACTATTAAAGACTTAATTATTTTCCCATCTGTCCTTTTTTCGCAATAACAAAAGGATAAATCCTTCTGGTAGGCTTATTAGGGTAAGCACCCTCTGTTTGTCAGGGACCTGTGCTTGAGAGAAGATTCTGATGTGAAATGTGAATGACGCTTTCTCCACGCTAATGAATGTCCATAAAGACTACATATGGGTAAGAGTGTCTATAAGGTAAGTTTGTACCTGCTGTTCATCAATGTCTGTAATGATGAAAATGTAGACAGTAGATATGTATGAGTCAGATGATGTTACTAGCATTTCTGAGACCTCATTAGCCACATGATCCATTCACTTGCTATTAATTCATTAATCATTTTCTACTGTAAAAGACTGTTTCATAGGAAAAATTAATTATTTCTGCAGCACTTGGTCCCATATAGTCTACATTTTAAGAAGACAAAAATCAGATTTCATTTTTTTAGACACCGGAATATCTCATTTTCTAACTTGATGAGTTCTGGAGTTTGCCATAGTACCAGCTCTTCTGCATGTAAAGATTCTTCTTCAGCACTTTTCATATGAGAAAGAAAACATATTTCTGACAGAATAGCTAACCACTGGGACAAACTGCCAGTGGATTCTGTTTCCTTATTAAATAAAGGCTGACAAAAGATGTGTTTTATTCAAATGAGAGTTATTGGTCCCTACTATAATAACTAGAAAATACCATTTGACTAAATCATCGTAGGATTGTAGAATGTTTTGGGTTGAAAGGGACCTTAAAGTTTGCCTAGTTCCACTCCACCACCACTTCCCGCCATCATCAGGGACACCTTCCGCTAGACCAGGTCTCTCAGAGCCCTGTCCAACCTGCCCTTGGACACTTCCAGGGATGGGGCAGCCACAGCTTCTCTGGGCAATGTCTCACTACCCTCTTCTATTCTTGTCTTTTATACTCTCAAAATAAATGAATGTATGAGATGAGGATTTGAACAGAGGAAGAAAAGATTCCTGTTTCTCTTTTATAGCCTGAATTCTGTATATGTAGTCTATATATAAATGTGTGATAATATCAATACAATTTGTTAGGCATTTTCTGAAGGGATTTAATGTTTTTGCAAGAAATTTGTTGTAGAATAGTGTAAGTTTCAACAAACATGAAAAGGGAGAGAATAGGAAATGCATGGAATTGGAGTAAAGATAAAAATAATAAACTCACATAATCAGTAGACAATTGGCACTAAATATATTTATAAAAATTAAATGATACTTTATTATTTAATCAAAGTGAACTTTAATGTTTTTTCACTGCAATTTGTCATAAATATTTCACTGATATATGCCAGTGTTTAAATATTTATGGAAAGAGAAAAGCTCTAACACAACATATTGGGATTGTACTTAAAGGACTGAGGCAGGATATTGGAGATCCAGGTTTAAATAGTTGCTCCAAATAAGATAGTTAAATAACCTTGTCATTCTTTGAAAATTTTTGATTTTCTTCCATTTCAAAACCAGGAAAGAATCTGAAAGGTCAATAAATGAAAACTGTTTTTGTCCTTTATCTGTCATAAATTTTTCATTATAAAATCAAAATATTTTATTTCACAGGCCTATAGAGTTTTATTTCATTGACTTAAACATTGTGTAGCTACTGTTTTTCTTTGCTATAGTGATATCTATTTAAAAAGAAAAAGCTCATTGAAAAATTGTAGGCATGAGTTACTCTGCAACACCTTGAAAGATACTCAAAACAGCAGTAGCTATGACTTCAAGTAAATCCTGCAACTCAAAAGTCTTTAAGAATCAATCATCACTCAGTGCTAATACAGATAAGTTTATGTCAATTAATATGACAATAGACTTTTAGGCACTTTAGGAATGTGAATAAATAAAAATAAATAATTGATGATGATGATAATAATAATAATAAAAGATGCTTCTTCAAATAATAATAATAATAATATAAAAAGAGGCTCCTTCAGTCCCTTAGTACTGTGCTGGTTGGGCATCCTCAGAGGCTGTGTTATGAGAGCCTATATTTTGTATAGAAATGCAGAAAATATCATTTAAATAAGAGATATGCTCCTGCATAACTTTGTGTCTGAAGGTCCAGACTCAGGAATGTATTAAGACTTTAAATGTTGAATGAGGCTACAGTCAAATTTGTTGGTTTTCCCATAACTTCCATCTCTTAAGTGGAAACGTTATCATACATCTGCGTCCCAGAGGTAGTATGGAGATACACTACTGTATAGTTCCAGTGGATGACTCTTACAGAGCAGTAGACCAAAATGAAGAGTGCATTTTGAATACACATGAGGCCATAATAATGGTATCTGTTTTCTTGTGTATTTTTACATGTGTAGTAGGTGTCATTATAGTCTCAGAAGTGGTGAGAATAAAAGCAATTTGAAGGTCTCAGGTTTGTAGAAAGTACTTTAGTTCTGCTCTGGCACTGACAGGAAGGAGATTTGTTTTCCTGTTAGGCTCTTAAGGGGAGCATTGTCTAAGATTTTGAAAGGCCAACCACTTCTTTATTCACATCGTTTTATTTTGCGGGGTTTTCTTGGGGCTGGGAGAAAAAAGGAAACGTCTAAATAGTTAAACTGACTAGATACAAAGAGACAGATTTTCAGGACTCAGTTTCCATTTAGGCATCTAAATAAGTAGCCAGATTCTTAAAAATTTTAGCATCCGGCAGGTCCTGCTAAGACCAGTTTGCTTAGAACAATGGCAACTGCTGCATGCCGAGCCCTTTTCAGACCCTGGCCTTTGTGCCTCACCAGTTTCAGTTCTCCTCCTACATGGTCAATTAATGAGTTCATTTCCCCTTGTATTTGTGTGGGCCTTTGACACTTCAATGAGGGAGAAAAGAAACATTTCCTAAGAGGAATTACAGTAATCACTGGCAAAGGCTTAGGAACAGCAATACTACTTGACCCAACTTTGAGCATACTATTCATGCCACTAAAAATATTTATTGAGATCTGGTAGTCTTTTCGATACCTTTCTGCTGGTTTCCAGCCTCCAAATCTGAATGAGCATCCCCTGTCGCCTGCCGAGTTACTGGTTGTATATGAAATCAATATACATAACACTGTCTGCTGTTCATAACAAAGACATTGCTTATAGAGGGTGGACCTATGCACCACCTTCTGAAAAAAGCTGAGCTCCTCTGAGTTCTGCATTTAAGCTTCGTAAAGGAGGGGCCTAGCCACCATCAGTGGATTCCTGTTACAATAGGATTAGACAAAAAGCTACTACAAAAGATTCAGAATATAATGATACTCCTGATGCTTTCACTTTTGATGTCTTAAAAGCTGTCTTTGCATTATTTGCTGCTGGCTCTATTGCAGACTCCAGGTCATTAGGGTAAGTGAACATGCAAAAAAAAAGGAAAATCAATCTCCAGTCTCAGATAATGGAACTACTGGTGCAGATGGTCACTAAACACCAGCAGTTTATAGGCTTCACTCTAGGGCTTGAGTTGCCAAGATGATTCCCAGTGGAAAAGAAAGAGAAGACTTATGAAAAAATAAGGAATGTCTTTCTCCTGAATGGGTTATATATGTACTTCATTGCACTGACTTTTGGTATTTGACTGTAGCCTAGTCTGCATTCACAGCTTGGTGCAAACTTGGGGAGGGCTCAGTTTGCTGTGTTTTGATTCCATGTTCAGTCACTGGCCCTTTTAGGTCTCGGATATCACAGTGCATACTGGAAAGTGTCAAATGCATGGCCAATGTCCATGACAGTGAATTGTAATGTTGTGTGAGTTACACAGGAGAGCGCCATTGTGTGCAGTTTTTCATGTTATTAACCAGGAAACAGACCTTGTTGGACACATAAAGCCTTTGAAAACAAAGTTTTCATAGTTGCTGCTGACCCTTTCCAGGGGTCTCACTGAGATTTCATCGTCACAATAATAATAAATGCCAGTATTCTTATGCATAGGAAAAAAGATCAGAACTTAATGAGCACAACTCCATATGTTTTAAACAAGTAAAATACATATTTAGGAAACAAATACAAATTTGAAAATATTTTTCCACCTCCCCACTTAATTAAACTGGCAGTTCAGGCTCTCATGAATAAAATTCAATATCCAAATTCATTTGGGCATCCAGTGACTTTTCGTTACTCAGAAATATATATGTATTAATGAAACTAAGGTCTGTAACCTGATGTTTAGAACAGCATTTTCAAAAACACTTAGCTATTTCCATAAAAGCAGAGTTGGTTCTTCAGTGAACGTCTTTGAAAAACACAGCTTATATGAATTTCCTGAAAGTAACAAAATCTCAAGCTAGACAGGTTGTGTGCCCAAAGTTTAGGGGAAGCAAAAAAGAGGGATAAGAAAATGAGCAACATTGAAAGAAAGAATGAAAGGACATATTCAAAGGACACCTTTCTGCAGACTTTTTTAGTTTCTATACCTTTTTAACTTTTAAAGAGTTTACAACACTTTTTACTTTTTTTATAACCATTACTAGATGTATATTTATATATTATGGATATGAAGCAAACTAATGGATAATATAAGAATCACTGGATTTAATGAACTACTAGGTACATTTTGTGGATAAAATCAATGGAATTTCTGTATTTTTTATCATACCGCACAATGAGGACCAGAACAATAGTTACAGAGATATGCTAATCTGTATTTTAAATTTCATGTGGAACTTCTGTGGAAACAAAATTGCTAAATAATTTGATTACTTGCTGTGTAATATTCATGCATTTTAATACAGTCCTCTTACACTTGTTTAATTTTTACCGACAAATTTAAATTATCTTTTATTAATGCACACATTCTGCATGGTTTTATTTTACTTGCTCTTCTAATGATATGTTAAAATATGCAGCAAAGAATTTGTTTACATACTTTTCATTACATTTATTTGGATTTTATTGATGCACAGCTCTTGCCAGGGCCCAGTTTCAGCTTGGAATTTTTTAAGACTTTTCTGTTTCTTTATCTACTGTCATTACAGTTTCTTTGGGAGCATTGTTTTACACAGATTAATACAAACCTCTGTTCATGTACAGGAACAAGGAAGAAATCTCATAAGATGTCAGTTATGGTTTCTTACATAGTCAATGTAGAAAGACAGTGTCCTCTAGGGAGCAATTCAAAAGCTAGGCTCTCTTCCTCTTCTTCTCTGTCTCCAAATGTTACTGCAAAATCAAGGATGTCTAAGTAAAATCAATAGTAATGGTCAAGAACTTGAAAAAAAAGATATTTCATACAAAGAGTTATAGAAAGAGTAGGTACCTTGAATAGACACAAATCAGGAGCAGCATGATGAAATGATGTGATCTGAAAACCAGAATGGTATGAAAAAAAAGAAAAGTCTAGGGAAGATGAATAAGAACTTCTCTTTGTTTTCCTGGAATAAGAACAAGGAAGTATAAAAGATGGGAAATTCAGAATAGAAGCAGCAAAATGTTTTCCCATGCAGCTTTGTAATTAAACAGTGGAACTTAGGAAGCAGAGGAGCTCTTGGCCAGGTTAAAAAATGGATGTGCATTTATAAGACTGTAGGGACCTTAATTAAGAAAGATAAATACTCCAAAGGGTTTTTAAATGTTCAGGTCTTAAACATGTTAGAAATCAAAATGAGATTTTGCTGGAGCTGTTTATTCCATGTACACTTGCTACAGAGTTTTGTTAGGTCTTACAAGGCAACGGTTTTAGTCCTGATGGAAAAAGGTGCACTGCCCTAACCAGCTGGGGCTGGCACTGTGCCTGTACTCCATTGCTAAATAAATACATACAATTCTATGTACTTCTATTTGCTGAGGTGTGAGCGTTGGGTCTACATAACACAATACTTTTGGTGTGTAGAATTCCTCCAGTTTCTCCTGTTGCAGGGTTTCTCACATGCTGCTCCTTCATTTAGAAATTTGAGGAAGGAAAAGAAACATCTGGAGCAAAGGCAGAAGGTGAAGAGGTTAACGACTGACAGAAAATACTGTACTTACCTCAAGTTCAGTAGCAGCAAGGACTCCTTTAATTCTGCATTTCTTTCCACAGAATAACTCATGCATGTGTTCACAAAACTATCAGCGTTTGGTGTTGAAATGCCAGACCTCCTTCATTTTCTTGTAGCAATCTGGATGTTAAGGGGTTTTGTGTACGTAGGACCAAAGTGGCTACAAGGATCATGTGCTGCTTAGTGAGCAGCACAGGAATTCTGTTCTCAGTTCGATGTAGGAGCTCAGCTGTCCCAGTGGGTGATAAACTGGCAGAAACCCTCTATTTAACTGTACCCCCTGAAATAGACAACAAGTTTTCTGGAATATTCCAGTTTATAACACTAATTAATAACATATTGTTAATTATAATATAATACCAATTTATAATACTTCTTCTCTTGGCGACTTCTGCTTTGGATCTCTACTGGTATTTGATTCCAGTAGTAAGAACATACTCCCCTTGTGCGAAATTATTTTTGAGGTAGCAAGCTGTGTTTTTTAGGGAAACTATCCAGTCACTTTGGTTTCAAGCTGCTGCTTTCTCTCTATTTAGAGGAAGTTTTATATTGTGCTTTTCCCACATTCTTTAATTTCTTTGGAAAAGGTGAAAATCATAGTGTATCATAATTTAAAATAGTGATGAGCTCTTTTTGCCTTTTAGACAAACTACAGTATATTATGGACTCATTTTCCCTCAGGTTTTATTCCAAAATTTCCCTCATTTTAGAACATTAACTTTGGCAGCCCTGTGTTTTGCTAAGGCAGGCAGGCTGCCCTGGATTTATATTCCCCTCTGAAATCAATAAAATAGTAATGAAGCAACAGAGGACACAGTCGGGCTCTTACACCACAGATTCAGACCCTATGCTGGGTTAATGTACTAAAAGATTTTGCAGCAGCCAGATTTTCATCTAATGAATTTCCTCTTTCTTTTCCCCCTTTTTTCCTGAACACCCCACATTTCGATTTCTGCCCCTGCTCTCATCTGCTTGCTCCCTTTCATGTGACAGCAAGTTGAACTTTACCAGCTGTTGCAAACAAGGAGCTGTGTGAAAGATTGAAAGATTGTCAAGCTAGGAGGGGCAATGATGACTGGCTCTCCTGGCTCTAGGGGTCCAAGGAGCAGACAGGGAGGTGAGGTCACTTGTGTACATCTCTGCCTGGAAGTCACTGCCTGTCAGCTTGCAGACATGCATGGTACAAATGGAACAAGGCCCCCAGTGCCAGCAGGGATTCTGCTTAGAAAAAAGGCCCCACCAGTGTGTTTGCATCTCAGAAGATGTCCTGGGAGAAGTAACAAGAAGGGGTGGGGGATTATGATGCACTGCAGACAGCAGCGAAAGCAAAGGCAGGGCACTCTGAGTGATCAATAATAGACATGGTGTGCGAGTAATCAGTGTCAGAGAAGTTTAAGAGCTGCTAAAAAAAAACAGATTACAGTTCAAGCTCTGGTGTTTGAAAGTGTGACTTCAGGGCATTTAGTTGCAAAGAGCAAAGAAACAGCAAGAGACCAGGTGAAGGTTATGTCATAGGCTGGTTCTGAAAGCTTATTACTACAAGAGTAGCTACACCAAAGGGTGAATACCGTTTGCCTTTTCCTTGCCTAAAATTGCTTCAAACTTTGCGACAATAGAGCTTCTCAGGTTGAAAGCCTCCAAACAAGGGTTGTGCCTCAGGTGAATTTAATTTTGTTAGGCATATTGGGGGTAAAAAACAGTCAAAGAATTTATGATCTTACATGACAATGAAATTTTCTATTTTGGAAAAAGTGTAATTTCCTCCTCTGGAAAGGGAGAAGGAAATAAAAATTCCTGTTTCCAGAAATACTCAGAAAGCTTCTGGTGTATGATCTGCTACATGACTGTATTCTTGCCAACACTATTACATTTTTTCATATTTTCTTCCTACTTACTGATAATCTTTGGATCCTGGTTGTAAGGCTTGTGTGCAAGAAAATCGCAATCCTGTCTCACGTGTGCAGTGCCACTGATACATCAGGATGCACTTGAATGCATAACCCACACACCAGCTATCTTGCCTACACTTGCACAGCAAATCCAACACAATTTGGGTGTGTGTTAGAGTTGGAGGAGGTTTCATTTTTGCTGAGGAAATGGCAGCTGGAGAGGCAGGGTCCACTTCTGAATATTAAAAGCTGGCAGGTATGAGAGATTTGCTGGATCCCTGGAAAAGGTTGCTGGCTTTCAATGCCAAATTGTGTAAGCAGAATATGGGTGGTTGAAATGTGTTTGGCAGTGCGTATCCCTGCCACTTCTTCTATGTCCATCTGCACTGCTTCACCTGGCTGGGAGAGCCCAACCATGCTGCTGTAACACCACCTACACAAGCTTTTGGCATTCAGGCTGATCCTTGGAAACATAAAATATCCTACTCTCATAACAGGTCTACCTTAGATATTCCCAGCACTTGAGAAATCCATTGTTAAAGCTGACTGTTGACCTTAAACAGGCTCTGAAAGCACAGGACTGGTTCACATAATGAGTATGTGTCTTCTTGATTGGTCTGTGAATAACCTTTCATATGGATCTATTTCTACCGTCATGGAGAGTATATTTTCATTAAGATTAATCATTGTCACACATGTTCCCTTGTGTAATCACCGCAATGATGCTTAATGAAGCTTTAAATTCCTTTGTGACATCTATTTTTGCCTATCTTATTTCACACATGCTTTGCATACAACCCAGCAGTCTGTACTGGATTGTTAGTGAGGATGGGGAAATCTCACTGCTGAATCTTGAGTTCTTTCGTATGGTATAGGATCAGAGAGAATTGGATTTACAGAGTGGAGAGCTAAGGGATGCAAACCACCTTCTAAATATACTCCTTTCTTTCCATTTACAATAAAGGAAGTAATTCTGGCAACTAATTGTTCCAAAAATGACACAAATAACAAACAGAGAGAGAGCCAGGAGAACAAAATTAGGTTGGTAAACTCACTAGATGGGTACCTGAATTCACCATTTTCTTGTTACCTATTTACTCACCAGACTATGCCAAACTGATTCATCATTGGAGGCAGATGTCTAACAGGAGGAAAAATAATCTTTTCTCTAGGAAGTACAGTGATTGCCTGAGTGTGCAAGATCTGGATTTGCCATCTTCTCTGCCCTTCCTACTGAAGCTGTAAAAGTGGCCAGAAAAGCGTCAGGGGGAGCACTAAGTGAAAGCACATCTGACACACAAAAACCACTTTGTAAGGTGCTGTTCCTTATACTGTTTATACATTTTAATCTGCGATATTAAAATAAAAAAATGCATTAGGAGTTCCTGAGCAAGACAAGAATCCAGCTTCCTTTTCTAGGTCAAAATAGAGGAACCATAATAGTTTCTTGGGCTCACAGTTAAATATTCACTAGTATGAAAATTTAAATAAAGGGTCTAGAAAGCTACTCCTTCTAATGGCATTTAACTACATACTATTTAATTCATGTCTCCCTATGTAAGTACACAGCACTGGAACCCAAAGACAAGTTTTAAAAGTAGGTAAGGTAAATGACGGTTGGATAAAAGTTAAATGCTGCCTATGTATAAATAAGATGGGAAGTTGTACAGATTACAGACCTTGTCTCTGAATTCTGCTTGTGGCAGAGCCTACCGATAACAAGTGAAATCAATTGTGATATGAGAAGTATCTACACATACCCTTGTCCTATGATAAACATCAGACAGCTACAGGAAAGCAAATCTGGATTTGACACCACTGGCATCTTATAAAGGGAGGGCAAATGCTTGCTGTGGGAAATAGATGCCTTTTGCATTAAGCTACAAGCTATTTAAGTTATTCTGACAGTTTCAAATGGAACATAGTAGTCAGAAGGTTTAAAACAGATTTTTTTCTTTTATTCCTTCTGAGCAGAGAGTATATGAAGAGCATATTGCAGTCTTTACTTGGGCAGAACTTTCATTAAAATTTTGATTATTTTGCCATAATAAGGACTAGGAAAAGAAGGTAAAAATAACTCTGATGCAACTGAGATTTGCATACATGCTTAGAAAAAAATGCAGTAAATACAGTGTATACAATGTGTTTAACATAAGGTTATTGCTTACATGTTCAGAGTTATGCACATTCTCAAGTCTTCGTGAAAGCAAGGATATAAGGTCTAGACAAAAACCTCTGTCTACTTTTGTACATCGTGCAATTACATCATGCTTGGTATTATTGATCATACAAGTTTTCCATGTGCAAACCATACAGTTAAAAAATTTGTGTCCTTTGGTTCCATTCAGAAATGTGTCCTACAACACAATGCCCTGTTTTTTTTAGATAATAATAATAGTGTGCATACGCAGATCTTTTTCCTCCAACTAAGAATTCATTAAATCACCTTTTCATATTTACATACACATATATATTTGCTCTTTAAAGCCTCATTTACTTTCTTGTTTTGCATATAAGTGTAAAATAATTTTGTAACTAAAATTACTTTTTTTGGTACAGTTTGATTCAATCAGCTTTTAACTGTACTGACGTTTACCGGATGGTCATAAAAAGAAAGCAAAGTGAAAATGACAAAAACCCCCATGTTTTGCAGAAGTTCACATTCAGTGCATCCAATCTGCAGTCCCCAGAGACAAAAAGAGCAGGTCTGTAATGCAGCTGCCAATTTAGTGATCAAACCCAACAGATTGCAGTCTGGCCAGATCTGGTGTCCAGATAAAAATGATATTCATGCTAACCATCTGCCTGCAGGTCAGTAGGGACAAAAATTAAAAACAATTACCTCTAATGAATGAATAGACAATGACAATCCTCTGTGAGGTATGGTATCATCTCTGCGTGAGCACATACACATACACACGTACACACACATGTATTGATGAAGAGTTAGGTTATTTTTCTTACAGTGCTGTCAGCTATAATTTTCATTTATGTTTTACTATAATTGCCTCATTCTCTGGCTTTATGTCATTGCAGTTTTAAAATACATAGATTTTTTTCTGCAATTAAATTGTGTTAATGATGATGATAATAATTGGTTCCTTGTTTATGTCCAGGGCAAGAATCAAAAGTGAATTTCTTACTACTAAAATCCAACTAAGTCTCAATAAGCAGAATTCCAGACTCAAATCTCCAAAATGCAGTTTGGACAGCCTACTTTCAGGAGAACTAGGAGCCTTGAATGAGCTAAGCAGAGTACTGACTACCATAGCTGGAGCTACACAGAGGGGGAAAAAGAAAGGGCCTGAAGTGAGGCGTGAAGCTGTCTGGGACTGTAGGATTGGACTTTCACATCCACAGATCCAAATCCACCATTTAGAGCTGCAGCTGGTATCTGTGTGTCATGTATGCAGTCATTAAGAAAGGAAAGGATTGCATGTGATAAAAAATTACAATAAGTCACTAAGATTCATGAGCATCTCTTTTTAATAGGCCCTGAAATAGTGCTGTTATTGCAACAGAGAGACTGGATAATCAGTAGTCTAATTTCAAGAGATTGCACTTTTCTGTTTGGTTGTTTCTACAGCTACAGGACAAGATTTATTTCTATATTGATAAGTACTTTCTCCAAACAAAATTATTCTATTGTCTTCTATATTGAGCAGCCATTACTAGCTCATCATTTCGTCCAGCTATTCTGGAAAAAAACATGCTCCGAAGATACACTCCAATTTAACCACTGTCTGCTGGAAGTGTTTTCATTGTACACCTGCATATAAACAAATCTGAGTGCCCACACAATTCATTTAGCTGCAAATGAGGCCAATAAAAAGTGCTTAAGAAGACTTTACTTACATCTTAACAGTATGGGTCTGCTTCCCCATTGTGTTATGCTGAACTCACTGTTCATGCATGCAAATCTCAATGCAGAGTTCAAGAGGGTAAAGAATAAAAAGCAGGAAGTGTTGTCAGGTAGTCAGAAAATTAGTAAAGTGGAAAAAAAGAATCCAAACAAGCCAAACAAGAAAACAGAAAGAACCTAAAAGCGAGGAAGAACACTAAAGAAAAAGTCGAAACATTGTTTAGCTCTGCAACATGTTGTTTAGCTCTGCAATTGGATTATCATACACCAGGCTGAGACTGAAGCAAGTTAAAGGTCACTTGTCCTTAAAAGAAGCTCACGAGACCTATTATGGGCTTCATCTAGATATAAGTTCTCTCTTTTTTTATATATATCTGTATTGCATAATGGTAAAAGTTGAGTTAAGCAATTGTAGAAGTCAGGAATGGCAGAAAATATATAAGGAATATGTATGAAGAAATGCATATTTCAGCTTTGATAGAGGAACCTAAATTTCCTGACTTCCAAGAAATTGCAGTTTCTTGGAATCAGAGTGAACTTGGCTTCTCTATTCAAATTTGCACTAGGCAAAAATTCAGCAAGAACTTCTCAGCTCAAGCAGGTTGTTGTAAATTAGATCTTCACCAAAGATAGATGGTCTTGTTTCCCTCAGCATAGAATCATAGAATCATAGAATACTTAGGGTTGCAAGGGACCTTAAAGATCATCTAGTTCCAACCTGTACAGTGCCTGTGCATTCTAGAAATGCTAGCATTATTTATCAGTTTTCCAGAGAAGAAACAGAAGCATATGTTAGGCAAAAGTCTTCAGACTTCTAAATTTTGAATAAAATTTTCAAAACTGAAATCCCAGTAAAAAAGATGTTTGTTTGTTTGGGTTTTTTGTATGACTGCTGATATTCAAGATTTTGCTTTCTCTCACAAAATTTTGCCAGATCAATTTCTCAAGCATCCAAAAAACTGGAGAGTTTTAGAAGTCCAGTATTGGGATAATATTTCTATATGTATGCTGTGAAATAGTATGTATACACCCTGGAGAAATTAAGTAAGTTAAGTAAAAATACAGCCAACAAAATTTGACTCAGAACCATGATATTCATTTTGATAAAAATTTCAGCATTTTTTCTTCTGCCTTTCCTAGAAATATGGCACAGACTAACTTTCCCTTGACATGTACTGAACAGATGTAAGAACTACAGGAATAAATAAAGGTATCTTGCTAACTTAGCTAAATTATTTAAAGCTCTGCAAACAAGTTAGAGTTCAATCTCTTTTCTTTATTTGCTTTCTATCTATAATGATTTGACCTAAATCATCGCTCTCTTTATGGCTGCTTGCCAGAGTTTTTTCCTACTCTGGAGGAAGGACACAATTATGTCTCCTATAAGAGAGATAGGGTGTACATAGACTATGAAAGCTTAGTCTAGTTAGCACAATCTAGAACAAATTTAGGGACAGTAAGAGGTAGTAGGAATAAAGGCAGTGACAGCTTGCAAAGAGCCAGAAGTTTGAGAGGAGATTAAGACACTGCTGGGAACAAAGCACAGACAGCCAGGCATGGAGTAGGTTGTGGCAAGGAGGAGAGTGCTATATCTCCTGTCTGTAGAGTTTGCTGTACCTCAGAAAAGCACTAAATGTCAATAGACTGAAACACAAATGCAGGAAAGAGCTCATCCTGCGTTACTCTGTAACAATCAGTTCCTTAATTTTGCAAATATCTTCTTCTAGTTTTTGTTGAAATAAAACTAGCTTTAAAATTTATTAGCTCTACCCCATTTTATTGAAAGAGTAAAAGACTTTGTGGTTCCATCTTAAAAATGCTGGCACCACATCTAGATATGTTCTTCTTATCGTATTAGTGCTCTTAACTCATTCTTATCAAAGCTATCTACAAAGATAATCTATGCAGTAGAACAACTTCTCATCTTCTTTTGTAGTTATTCCTCATGCAAATGTGACAATTTTTAAAATGTGATGTTACTGTATCTCTGTAATGTCACATCCCTTCAGCTGCTAACTAACCAGGTTCTGATCTTTTCGTAGACTGCACATTTTCCAGGAAATGAAGACCATTTGCCTGAGACAACAGCTGGCTCAGGGCTTCTAAAGTGTATTTCCCTGCTGTGTAGTTAGCATTTATCCTTGCAAGTAGTGGCTATGACCATCTTGTCACACGGTGTGCATCAGCCACAGCATTCTTCTCTGGCAAGGTAATCACTCTGAGCCCAACACCAACATGTATGTGATGTAGTGGTGACCCCAGAATATGGAATTTTTAGGCAATGTTTACTTTTGGGGACTCTGTGTTTCCAAATGATATACAAGGAGACATTTGTTTCCAATGTGCCATGCTTGGCACAAAAAAGAAGCTGAAGGCATTTTATATGCACTGTTACACATACTGCCCATCCACACCTATTGTTGCTCAGCATCAATGCCCAAGGCAAAAGTTTTGGCCAGCTTCTGCCTGGGCATCATGCCATCCTGACAGATGGGTATGAGTGTAGACAATCACGAAAGTATGTTTGTTCATCAAACAAGAGTGGTTGGGGCATTTTTCCCAGCTGACACTCTGAAAACAGCTGTCTTCCTTGAGCGTGCTTGTTCCTGTTTAAAAGGCCTGTGACATTAGTAATTCTTTTCTGAACTATGCAATAAATAAAAGAGTCATTTTACAATTAGCTACGGTTACTATGTTTGAGGCTACTTTTAAAGAGTGGCCTCAGATGAGCATTTATTTTTTGCTTCCAACATTAGGAAGTAAGGACAAATGCCCATGACTCATCTGAGTTCCAGCTAAACAAAACTCACAAATGCATTCTCAGGTTTTAATGCAACACTGTGCAACAGGCTGCCCTCTTTATTGATTACCCTTGGTACTGTGATACCTTTGCTCCCTTCCCAACTCTGCTGTTGGCATAGTCCCTAACTTCAAACAAGGTGTTTGGTTTCTGTTACCCAAAGAAGAGGAAATATGAAAGTTCTACCTTTATTTTCCTATAAAATACCTTTCTTGATCAAGTCCTTTACAGTCTATGGATGCACTTAAAAATCTTTCTTTCATCTTAAACATAACTCACAAAATTTTGAGTTTCATAATCTTTGCACGTAGCCATGTGATATTTATCTTCCTGAGAAAGACTTTATCCAGCAGCAGGAGGGAATGAACAACTCAACACTGACTCATCTACCAAGACAGCAACAGTGGTTGTGCTGTTTCACAGAGTGTCATAATGGTCTATATGCTCAGCATTTTTACTGTTTAGAATACAGTGATTTATAAACATCATGTGTTTATACAGCCACAAGCACAATGGCTCTTCATGAAATTATCTACTTGCCATTTTGCAACTTTTAACACAGGCAGTCAAAATTGTTCCTCTTGTGAACAGGTGATATTTTACTAAAGTAAATGGATTTTCATGGGATTAAATGAATAGTGAATGTATCCTAACGTGCCTTAGATTACTGCTACCATGGCATAGGTTAAGTGTTCTGAAGTCTGTGTAATCCCAAACTGGTCTTGAAGGACACCCCAAAAAAGATCTGAGACATTGAACTCTAAGGTTCCAATCTCAGCAAGTACATTTCACTGGAGAAAGTCCTGTATCACAATATACACATATACAAAAAAGAATTCACTGGATACTGTGGCTTCCCAAACCAAAGCCTTTGAAGGCAGAATGCTGGGTGGTTTTTCCCCAGTGTTTAACAGAAACTCTAACACAACAAGAAGTGGAATACATGAGGCCACTTGGCTGTCTCCTTGGGATGGCAGCATTCAGTTTCCTAAGGAAACATGCTGCCATCATAGAATCAGAATAGTTAGGACTGCAAAGGACCATAAGACTGTCTAGTTCCAACCCCCCTGCCATGGGCAGGGACACCTCACACTAAACCATGCCACCCCAGACTCTGTCCGACCTGGCCTTGAACACCGCCAGAGATGGAGCATTCACAGCTTCCCTGGCCAACCCATTCCAGTGCCTCAGCACCCTTACAGTAAAGAACTTCCTTCTTACATCTAACCTGAACTTCCCCCGTTTAAGTTTGAACCCATTGCCCCTTGTACTGTCACTACAGTCCTTAATGAAGAGTCGCTCCCCAGCATCCTTATAAGCCCCCTTCAGATACTGGAAGGCTGCTGTGAGGTTTGTGCACAGCCTTCTCTTCTCCAGGCTGAACAGCCCCAACTTTCTCAGCCTGTCTTCATATGGGAGGTGCTCCAGTCCCCT
>WYDI02002085.1:0-54389 GCA_009867235.2 Psittacus erithacus
TTGTTCAACTGAGTGTTCAGTATCTCCCCAGAGGGGGATACCACAGCCTGCCTGGGCACCTGCTCCAGATTATTCTTCCCCCTCCCCCGCTGGAGGAGGGGTTGGATGGAGAGGTTGGAAAGAAGTGTATACTACAGGCAAACCCTGGAAAAGCAGATTATGCGCTGGTCAGAGAGAGTAAAAAGGGAATAGGCATAATTAGCTCCTTTTCCCTCTTCGCCAGCTTCCATGGAGGTCTTTCTCCCTTCTATAATGAATCACTGATTTCTCGCTTCCGTTGCTGAAATAAAAAGTTCACACTTTAGCCTGCTCTTCCTTTTAAGCCTCTCAAGATTTATTGTGTCTCTTTCCCCACCCTCACCCTCCTTGTCTCAAAAGAAATCAAGGCCCTAAATGACCATTTTCTAATTGCTAACATGAGTCATTTACTGAATCATGCGTCTGACTTCAAAGTAAAAGGGGCTTTATGGGGATTGCAAAGGTTTCCCCATAAAATCTGTCTGAATATTTTGCTTTTCTTATTTTTTTTTAAGCTAATGCAGTTTCGTTTGCCAGAAAGAAACAAATTTTCCATTTTCAAGGCTATTTTAAAGCGATTTTTCAAGTTATTATTTTGCTGGAGGGGCATATGTTGTTGTTTTTCCCTTTGATTCCATCTTTCCTAATGGATTTGTCATTTCACATACTGAATGTTATGACAGATTCGTATTTCTAGCTTGTCACTGAACTGTCAACTTTCCCAGTAAGTAACAGGCATCTTCCATATGATCTTTTCACACCAGAATAAGGGATCAGGGACTGACAGGATATGGGCAGCATGAAAACCAGTAGATTTTGGTTCAGTATCTAGTGTTGTAAAATAACTGTTTTGGAATGCAAGTAGGCGGAACTTTCACTGACAGAATGGAGTAACAAAGTAATGAAGTAGTACAGAAACACAGTGAGTAGCTCAATACATAAAGCCAGAACTTTTTTTAAAATAGAGGCAGTTTAATAGTCCAGCTCAGTGCAGTGCAATGGAAAATGGCCTATGCAGTTACATTTGTCATTTGGAATAAATTTTAAACAACAGAAAATGCAGAAAAGAACAAATAGTTCTAAAATTAGATTGATTCATTAGATTAGGATGCTAAATATATTAACTTCACAACAGAAACTAGAAATTATCTTCTCCAATTATAGTGTTTATTCTGGAGAGAGTCGGTTCCTAAATTTATGTGTTCGGCTTCTGGAGGTGACATTTAAACAGCCTTAAAAATGGAACCATTTAATGCTAGAATCAATATGTTTTATGGTGTTGTTTATAGTACTTTAGAGTATTCTGCATGTATTTGCACTGAGAAGCATTTCAGATTTATTTTTTTTTTTGTGAATCTAATTTTAGGCTTTCCTTTTTTGGCAGCTAATAATAAATAAATAAATAAAAAAGAAATAAAACCAAATGAAAAGCCAAAGCCTACTCTTTGGTGAATACCTGGCCGCTAACTTGTGAATACAAAGCCAATGTCAATGTTTGCTTGCTGCCTAGGTCATGAAGGGTACAATACATTGTTTCTAAAACTGAAGTTCCTTTGATTCCAACCGCTTACATCATAAATAATCAGTATAATGTCTTAAAAGTACATATCTGAGGAAACCTTTCATTTTTCTTTTCCTGTCAAATGCTAGAAAATACAATGAATTGGCATTTTAGGATCTCTGGCAGCAGGAAAAAATGGTAGTTTGGAAGTCAAACAGATATATTTAACACCTACACATTTAAAAAATAGGTATTGTCATGAATTTGCTCGAGAAGAGTTCTGCTTAGACCTATTGTACAGTTTGTGATTGCCTGTATGTTGATCTTGTGGTCAAAAAGAAAACCCACATATCTGTAATTTCATATTAAATCAGCTTCTGGCAGGTGCAGTATTCAGCGCAGTTCTTAAAACAACTACAACTCATAGAGTCCTTTTCTACCCTGTGTGTGATGACAGTGAGGGCATTTACAAAACAGAGTCCAAATGAAAAGCTGACATAGCTTTTTAGATTGTATCTCATTCTTTTTTCTACTTTCTGTATAGCCTTTCTTTTATAGCACAGTTGAATCCCTAAATACCCCACTACTTTGTATTGTCAGGTCACCTTTTAGGTTAGCCTGAGAAAGCCTGAGAAAAGTTCCACAGGAAAGATGCACTATTTAACGGAATTCAATCTGTCCCAATAGATCTGAATCACTAACATAAATGTATGAATGTAGATTATATCTCTGTAATGAGGCCTGAATCATTCTCAGTCACTTCAAAGGACTGAAATTCAACCTTCCTTTTTAGCAGCAACAATCAGACCTTAATGGGTTCCTTTATTAATTGTTCCATTGCTAAGCTTGAAAAGCACCTACCTTCAGTACAGATCTTAGACTAAGAATGGTACCTGCTGCTTTTAAAACAACTTTCTGCTTTGCTTTTTACCACTCCAAGATTATGTGAAAAGCTTTTGGCACCGCAGTTTTATAAATGCTGAATTGCACTGATCAATGCAGAATGAAGAAATAAAACCCCTTTTCTAAAAAATTTGCAAAAAATAGAAAATATATTTTAAGAATTTTATTTTGGGGCTGTTTTCTTTCCAAAGAATATTCAGGGAAATAACTCGCACAGATGAATTTTAATGAAAAATGCTCTGAACAAAATTATATTTTTATACTTGTAGTAAATGCTTTTGTTTTCTTGATAGGTAAAGAGGAATTTAGTTTTTTGTTTTGTGTCAAGTAGGTAACTTGAATCAGAGAAGGAATATTTTAAAGCAGTTGAAACAGATTTTGCAGTTGGATTAGATTTTGCCTTCTATGATTTCTCTTAGGCAGGGTGCTGTCTTTTCTGGTGCTGGAAATAAATTCTGTCTATGCCTTTGAGTGTTAGTATAATCAACTCACTCTCAGATGTTGCCACCCCTTAGTTTGGATTTCTAGATAGCAATCATGACCATTTGCTCCTTGAAGCATGGTGAGAGATGCATATGCGTCTTGTGGTCATAGGACCCAATTCTGTTCTTATTCAAGGTGCTGGGAAATTTGGCTGTGATTTCATAGAAAGAGAAGAGAGATTTGGGCCAGAAACACCACTGCAAGAGAGGCAACCCTGCAGAAATGAGGCGAGGAGTGCCAAGTGCCAGTGACGGCCTGTATGCCTCCATTTGTATGTCAGTTCTGAACTGCAGAGCATGGCAGTGTTGTAAAACACTAATCTTGGTTATAAAAAAAGTCAGTGTCACATAATACATACAATCATCAGCCAGCAATGAGACAAGCTCTTTGATTTGAGATGCGTCACTCCTTACTGAAATCTTTACAGTGGAGTTCATGCCCATCAACAGGTAACACTCAAGGCCAGTGTATCATTATAGTTGTTTTCTTCTGAGAAATCTGAAGAATCACTCTGATTTTATTTATCCCTATTATTCGCTATATCATGTACCTCACTTAAAAACTGTCAAAATACTAATATTATTCTCATTTTATGTATAGAATTAGGTATAAAATAAGCCCTAAGTGGTCAAAGATCAACACTGAAGGCATTGTAACTCATCTGTGAGCTGAAGCTGAAATAAGGCTTATAAAATCAGAATACTATTTTAGTTGTCTGTAGTGGAATTTGGTGGTGTGTGGAGCACACTACTTTGCTCCTCTGTGCACACTCCTTTTCCAGCTAAGTATCTGCAGAGTTTAGCAGAGCATTTCTAGGTCAGACATAACAACAGACATGTGCAAAATGATTCTGAGATGATCAAAATGCAGTTCAGTCAAAGCTGCTCCCACCTAGCTTACATAGTTACTGCTGAGAATGGTCAAGAGCCCTGCCCAGGATGAGGCTAGACCTCAGAAGAAGTACGATGGTACTCACTCTGTGAGATTTGGTGGAAAAATGAAGAGTTGGCTGGGCTAGCACTGCCACCGGTGACAAGTAATGATTAGCTGGAATATACCCTATTTTGTGTTTTAACAAACAGAATTAAAATATGGCTGCTTTTAGGATTGCACAAGTCATCTTGTGAACACACATTTAAATCGTGGGACCAGGTAGGATTTGCCCCATTACTTAGTAGTATGTGTTTCTCTCTCATGGATATATTGGCAAAATTGTCTGAATGCTGTGCTTGAAGCAGACAATTAAGGGAATTGTTTATTCTTCTTAAATGCTAATTATGGCTATTCTCTTAGAATATGTTTATAGTTATGCTATGTCTGAAAATAAATTACAGAGAGATGTATGACATTTGAAATATCTGTGTGATTCTTGTATGATAAATAGAGCTATTAAAAAAAGAAGAAATAAGTAACAGAATGCATTCTATGGAGGTCAGCTAGGGAAGACTACAGACCCCCAGACGTGGAGCTGCCGTGCCATAAATAGCTATGTGCATGGTTTGGACACTGATCGTGTTTAGTAATGGTCTGCTGGCAGCCAATTTTCCATACTCGGCAGCAAAAACATAATTAAAAAGGCAACATTTTGAAGGAGTTACTTTAATCTTAGAGGATTTATTTTTCTTTCTCATTTCGTACAGGACTACCATGAATGCAGGCCACTTAAATGCTCCTATTAATATAGGTGATTGAGAACAAAACTGTCAGAAACTGTCAGGAAGAGGCAAATGTTATTTTGGTCTTTGTAGATTCTTTCTTTTTTTTTCCCACTTAATTTCTTCTAAGATTACATTTTCTATGGGGATAGTAACCTGAATGCCAAAGAACTACTTTGTGCATTCTGATATACACCCTGCCTCCACATAAAACTCTGCACCTGTGAATTTTACTTGTAATTAAAAATGCTGATGGTAATGCTTGCTGTTTCATTTTGGTTTGTTTGCTTGCCCCTGTACTGGTTTTTCTATGTATACAACTTCTTCTGAAAATACACTATAAACATTTTCAGTAATCAGTCCCAGGTTTCAAACCTTCAGCTAGAACAAAGTGTTGGCTCATTTGTGACATTGAAGCTCCCATTCCCTGGAGAAAACTTTCCAGAAAACTTGATAATTTGGTACTTAAGCATCATAATTGTACCTATTAATTTTCTGGAAAAGTCTTTGTGTGGGATGTAGCAGGCAAAATCCCCTGAAAAAGTTATACAAGCTCTTTTATGAACAGGGATCTGTAACATAAAAGACACTGTCTGGTACTATTCCTGCATCCAATCTAGATCCCTTTCAGGAAGGCAAGAAAGCTGAACCAAACTCTGTGATCTGCTAGGCTCTCTCCTTCTAGAGCGCTTCTGGAATGGGGTGAGGGAGTTACTTGTAGGCATTACTTGCAGAGCTATTTGAAGCTATTTGAAACAGAGCTGACAGCTAGGAACATCAGCTCAGCAGCTGAACATGCTTGCCTCACCACAGGCAATCAGGGTAGCCAGCTGGGCTCCCTCTGAGCTAGTTAATAGCTCACACATTACAGGGGGAGCTCACACATTGCCTCTTCTTTGTCAGTTAATTTGTAGCAGCGGCTGGAATTACATCTGTGAGTAAGCACCTCTCAGCTTGAGGAACGGTAATGGAAGTGAGTCTTTTGCAAGTAGAGAAGCATGGAGTAGGCCTGGGAAGCAAGGGACATTTTGTCATGGCTTCTGCTGAGCTGGCAGTGTCAGCTACTGCAAGCCTGGCTGGGCACCCGATGGCCTTCCTAAGTGTGGCGTCATCCAGGAGATGTGTAACACAGCATCTCTTATCAGGTACCTTCCACCTGTGTTTCCATAGAATTGCTGGGCAGAGTTGGACATCACCTTTCCTAGACCACACCTTTCCACATATATGTGACAAACATGTCTCATTGAAGATACTGAGCAGACAAATGCAAATGATGAGTCAGCTCATATATATGGGACTTTTTCCAAAATACTTCATAGCTTAGGGCACACTAATACCCCCAATGTATTAGAAAGAACACCATGACTCAGATATAATTGCCTAGCTAGGTACACCCTTCTTATTATTTAGTTCTGGATTTCAGAAAGAAAAAGCAGGCTCTACTGCTGTTGTAGGCTCTGTTTCAAAGAACAAGTCCAGCAAAGTCAGCTTATTGCTGAGTTGTGATCTTTTAAAAGATGATCTTCTTCTGTTAAAGGGTACTCTCCAGCTGCTGATTATGGTTTTGGAAATGCAACTTAATTTGTTCTATATTTATTAGGAGATTGTTTAGCTTTTTTATTAAGATCAGAACACAGAGACAAAGGCTAACAATATGGTGTCTTCTTTCTAGCATTATTTAAAATGTTTGCAGCACGTTAAAGATTTAAGCAACTCTCTGAAGAGCAGTTGTCTATCCTGTGAAGCTTAAAGAGATTATTTTTCTTTACAGAATACGGGTAACAACTGGCCACACAGATACAAATTGCTGGAGATTTTGACCATGTTGCCAGTTACTGATGATAAAGATTAGCTCCTAAATGCCAGAACTAGTAAACTCGACATCACATTTCATGTATCCTACGTGTAGTTAAAAGCGAGGAACTTTGAAAATGACATGCATGGTTTTTTTGCATGCCAGTAATTGGTAAAATAACTTCCTTTGTATTTTTAAGTGCTAAACAAGCATTCTGAAGTTTTTTTTCAGTGCAGCTCAGGGATACGTACCCCCTGAACCTGGCTGGAATTTGCTAGACAGACATTACAGACGATAAGAAGCAGTAGAAGCTAATATATATATGGTATAAGTTCATCCTGAGCAGTATCCAAAAGCACGCAAAAGCTTCTTGCACCCAAGGAATGGAGGGAGGAAGCCAAAGAAAGAGGGACAACTCCATTTCTTTCTCTTCTATTCTGCTTGTGACGCTACCTTGCCTCTCCTGTTCCTTCCAGCCCTGAATCACCAGGTTATCATGTTCACGTAATTACTTGGAAAAAGACATCTGAATTATAGAAATACAAACATTAAAAAGCAAGTTACTTAGTTGTGGCAAATATTGACTGTTACCTGTGGAAAAGCATTACTTAATGAAAAATGCTGCCTCACAGCATATGAAAGGACTGAATAGATAGGCCAACCTACAATATCCATAAATGATACAGGGGTAAAAATACTTGGTTAATCTCTGAAACATTCAATATTAGCGCTTTTCATGTTTTTTGTATTTCTCTTAGTCTGTTGTACAAGCAATTTAAAAAAACAATGGTAACCCTTGCTTCAGCCTGCCTCAGGGCAGCTTTGCTTGTTAGTGTTTGTGTCAAGCATGCATGAAAAAGCAGAAAACTTTTCAACTAACAATTTGATTATTCGTTTATTTAGCCAGTTACCTAGTTAGTTAGTTAGTTAGTTAGTAAAGTGTAGGTGAGCGTTTCCTACAAAAGATTTCTGTAGGTTTGACAAACGGCTAGTTAGATTCATGGTTACTGAATGGCAATTAGTCAGAAAATTTTTTAAAAAGCATTTACAAATAGTGCATTAACCCAGACCATTCAATTTAATCACCAAGCAGTCTTCCTGGTCTTGGTTCCTTAGGACATGCATTCAAATTTGTCAAGAAATCACATAATCAGATATGCCATCACAAATCTGCTCTCTGAGGAGACAGGGGTGAGGGAAATAAAGCTTTTTTTTTTCCTCTCCACTTTGCAGTAAAAGGTTCTTCTCCAGAAGAGTAAGACTGGGAGCTTATGCACAGCTCCATTGGACAAGCTCCTCCGTGGTGACCTTCAGAAGAAATGTCCTTCCATTCTCTTGCAATTGGTTATTATCCTCAAATGGGAGC
Organism: Psittacus erithacus; assembly: GCA_009867235.2. Taxonomy (NCBI): domain Eukaryota; kingdom Metazoa; phylum Chordata; class Aves; order Psittaciformes; family Psittacidae; genus Psittacus; species Psittacus erithacus. The sequence continues at coordinate 7,722 of WYDI02002085.1, forward strand.
TAGGGAGAAGCCATGTATTCTCCAAAATGGAAACTTGGCATTGAAGATCTGTTCAGAAATGCACAGTACTGTGGACCCTGAAAACAGTCTATCCTATTCCCAGCACGGAACATCTGCAGAGAAGTGAAGGCTGGGATGTTGCGTACCAAGTTTTTTGATTGATAGCTGACATGTGTAGATCTTGCTTCTGAACACAGTATAGAACTGTAAGTAGATAGCAGCCTGGCACTATGAATGGCTATGTCCATCATGGGTTTCTGACAGAAGCAACTCAATCAGCATCAGCTAATGTGTAGAAAGTGTTGTCCCTTACAATAGGAGCAAATGTGCAGGTCTCTGAAGGGATATTGAGAGAAATAAACATAAGTCAGCTCCCCAGATCATGACACAGAAATCACTATCCATAAATAAGACCTTCTAATTATTCTATTAGCAATCTTCAAGGAAAACTGGACTTGGCCCTAGAGAACTTTCAGTCTCTTGTCAGGTATTCCAACAATTTCTTATGCCTTTGATTAAGCACCCACATCTTCCCATAGATTTCAGTATGACAGCAGTTATGTTCAAACCTGCATGTGTGTTTAAGTACTGTTAGGGCAGATTTATTCAGTTTTTCCTACACAGACTTCCAGCTGGCCTATAAAAAGTTCCTCAGGTGTGGAATTCTTCTTATAGAAATCTGGATGTCAGGAGTTAGATTAACAAGATTTTTAAGGGATTTAAAAAGTACTCAAAATATGAGAATAAACTCCTATTTTTGCATGGCACTTTTGCAAGTCTGAAAGATGCTAACGTTTTCATAACTAGAAGGAGTGGTACCAAAGCAGCTGTTATGTATCCTCTCAAGAGAAGGTCATTATTACAAACACAATGTTCAGGGGGTTTGATGAACATTACAAGCAGCCAGTAGGTTGTATGATCTTTTTCATGGAAAGTTTCAAGAGTAAGTTAGAAAGAAATTTGTTGACTTGTAGCTGGACATGATCTGATGCAGGGATGAGTGGTGGTTTCTTTTCCTATAGCTTTTGTGATTTTGAAGGAAAGATCTTGACAAAAAGCTCAACAAAAAGTTTGTATTTCTACATGACATCTCCTGTGAAAATACAGCATAAGCAAGAACTGAGCAAGCTCCCTCATCCTTTCACACTAATTTATTTTCCATTTCTTTTTATGAGGATCCTCTCTAAAACTCTAATTCTGCAAAACTTAGAGAACAAACAGGACTCAAATTTCAGCTGATTCTGGGCAGCTGACTTCAACAGATTCTATGTGGTTTTCCTGCGCTGACCAAACTGCAGAAAAGACATCAGGGTGTGGCAATTCTAGAAATTCCCTGGAAATTCCCAGGGTAGGCTAAGGAAGTAATTATTCTTCCTATATTTTTTCCAGGGTAGTATATTTGTGTTATGTGCACACATCTACTAAGAGTTTGATTTAGCAGTTTGTTTTACACAATTCACTGAATACCTGTCATAAAGTGTGATTATTTGATCCCATCTAATTGCAAGAAATCAAAAGCATAGCATCGAAAGGCTTTCACTTTAATTTCTAATCCTTGGGGTTTTTTAGCTGTGCTATGCACACATATAGAGGGTTTGCTGTCTGGTAAGAGAAAAAAAAAAAGAAAAGAATGCTAACAATCCATTAAAAATTCTGAATTTTCCCTACATTGAAAATGACTTTTGCTTTGCATACTGTTGGGTTTCTTTTAAATAATTGTTGGGTGATTTTTATTTAGAAAGACAAATGAACAACATTTAAAGTCTTCAAGAATTACTAGTGCATTACTGTAACATATGAATAGCTTTGCTTGTTAAGTGAACATTTGTAACCAATTATTCTGAAGAATGCATCCTTACAGCTGAGAAAAAAAAACCACTTCAGATACCCTGGTTCCACTATCTTGGATATTGGTCTGCTATGGTAGTGGTAAGTAGGGGCTATGAGTGTGTGGCTTAGGGCACCAAGGTATTTACCTGTGAATGGTGGTGGCAGAGAATAGGCAGAGTTCATTTTACTTCTCTGGTGCTGAGTTAAAGGAAGGAATCTTAACAACCTGCATAGAAAGGAGGGGGAAAAGTCAGCAGAGGCTGTCTGACTCAGAAGGGCTTTTTCTGCCATGATGCTAGCTTTTCGCAACTCTTACTCAAGGCTATGTTAACAACCCAGATTCTGTAAATGGTCCTGGACCAGTTCTGCAGCTTGTTAACTCATACAGCTCCTGCTGGTTTTAAACTGTCTCAAAAATTTGATTGTGTTAATTGTCTTTAAAAATTTATCTGTGCAAATACTCCATCAGTTTGTAGTAGTCTTGCCTTTGTGTTTTATGGAGTCAGATTTTGTGGTATTTTCTGTATAGATAAAAGATAAGAGAAACAGGGAATCATACCGAGGATAATATGTCCAGATAGTCAGCATTCAATTAAAGGATTCAATAATAAAAATTCAGGAAGTTGTAATTTATACAGCCAAAAATCCTGACTAAATCAACCTTTTTGGAGACATATATGCATACACACACCTTCACTCCCCACCCCTTCCATCTACAGCTTTTTGCAACATTCTTGAAATTAGCTGTACGAAATATGACAGTGGGTTAAACCACTAAGGACCTTAACAAGACACTATTTGACTCATGTCAGATTAGTTGCTGATTACTCCTGATGACTGTCAGAGCGTAATTTCTTACTGGTAACTGTAAGGTACCTAAACTATTCTTCCTATGTATTTTAATGAGAAAATGTGTGAGTTAAAAAGTTGGAATCTGAACTGAAGCACTGTAAGAACTGCCAAAAATTGCTGTGTGTCTGGAGACATCATGATGTCTGAAGTGAGCTCTTGTTTCTGTACAATATAACTCCCATGAGAATCTGCTAATAATGAAGGGTTTCAGTACTGTGATGTTCATAGTCACAATCCCCAAGTATGCTTGGCTCCTCTAGAGGAAGCTACAGCCTGATGCACCTAGAGTGTTGTCTGTGTACATAAGAGAAAACATTCTGACCTGGTTACTAAACTGTGGACCTATTTCTGCACTAAAAGAAGATGCCCTCTTCTCCTTTGAATTTATAGACACTGTTCAAATGAAGTAGTAATCAGTACCTTGAAACAGAGGTGAAAGCACAAGTAGTGATTACTTTTCAACCACAGAGTATTACTAATGTGATGGGACTTTTTGGTTCAAATCTTTCTGCCTGAAGAGGATTTAGGTCCATGTCTCCAGCCCAACAAAGTGCTTGAGGCATATTTGGTGAAATAATCTCTTTTCTTCCTACTCAGTTCTAATGCTGTTTTTCCACTTTGCATGCACTCATGTCCAGAAAAACACTAAGTGTGGCCTAGGGTTAAAGCTTTCCTCTTGAAAATATGTATGGTCCAGTCATTGCTCCATGTTTATGCATTTTATGACTGCCTGACGCAAACTAAATGAACAGTAGTGCAGCCAGGCACTGAGATAAAATTCTCTTTTCACACAGTCATGATTCTTAACACCCACTGGATTGAACCTCTCATGGAAATAAGCAGATTTATTTTCAGGATTCCAGCTGGGCATGTGCTTGCACCATGATATAAAGTATGCGCTAGTGTGCAGATTTGCTTAATCCTGTCTAGTTTTAGTTGCTTAGGTGCTTTTTTACACACTAGAAGTTGATCTGTAAGTGTTAGTGTACCTTTGTTGAAACCTGAGGACCCTGTGAACTTTAAACAATCTCTGAGAAAAGGTTTTTAAAAGTTCAGTTGATTAGATTCATAAGTCTGCCCTAAATCCCTGTTTTAATATCACAGATAGCCTTCAGTTAACATTATTTGTCCAAGGATAGTGCTGTGGGATAAATGATATCCCACATGGCCAAACTATATTTTGCCTTCCAAAAGGATAAAATCACAGTCAAGTATGAAAACAATGCAACTTAACAAAGAGATCTCATAATGCTTTTCAGGGGAAATCCACATTACATACTGTGAAATTGAGGTACAACCTGTGGAAGTGGCTTGCTGAAAACAACCCAGAAGTGTCAATAGCAGAGATGAGAGCCATATCTCCAGAATACTCCACCTATGCAGCAAATTCTTTCTACCCATGTCATGTCTGCTTACTTTGGATTGTAAAAGAGCTGACAAAATAAGATTTTATTCTTATTTGTTCATTTGCTATTTTGCTCATCTGATGTAGTTTAAAATTTTAAGAAATAAACCATTAAATGTGTTTTTCTATTTCTCAATTGCATTTTGCCTTTCTTTTTTAAATTATTACCAGCTTTGTAGCACTGTAGCATTGTATGTGGTAGGCTGTTCTTAAAATATGGAATAAAATTTACATCCATTACTGATAAAGATTCTAATTTTTTTCATGAACACTAGAACCAGGAATAACTATTATGACTATCGAATCCATCTTGCGTTCTAACCTATGCTACAGAAAGTTCCTCTTTCCTATATCTATCTTCCATGTAATTCCTGTGGCTAGTACAATAACTTGTGATTGAAAGTAACTTTCCAGAAGCCTCCAACAGTGGAATCAAGTCAACATTGTGAGGAGGAGCAAGCTCTGAGAATGACAACCACTGGCTTATGGACCAGAAGTTCATGAATATGTACAATAGCCTTCCTCCCAAAAAATCAAAATTGAAACAATGAAAACATGTTCCAGTTATAGAAAAGTGAAGCAATTGCTGCCTAAGTTTAGGACATTTATTTTTGGATGAAATGTTGAAACCTCCATATATTATTTTCTGCTTTTACTATATTTTTGAGATTTCAAACTTTCCCATCAGTTAAAAAGAACAAAAACTCAGCTTAATTTGTTTTCATAACCAGCAGATGCATTCAGAAACAGATTTTTCTGTCTCTTTACAGTTTGTGCCATAACAATTGGCTTTTAGATTTCATGAAAGAAAAATGAGTTTTGTGAACCTTATAGAATGCTGTTTTTTTTTTTATTGAAGCTAAAGATAGAAGAACTGACTCTGTTGTAACTTTCATCTCAGAGCGTCAAAGCTGTGGAAAATATGCCATATAAAATGAAGGCTGACATTTCTACATAACTGGTCTTTGTGTTAGCTAGAATGGAATTGAAGAAGAAGATGTTGCAGTGAATCAGAACTTACAGTGCCAAATTTTTCATATGCTGTTTCCCTTAGAAAAACATACTTGCTTCTTTTTTGTGGAAAAAAGAAAAAAAAAAAGAAGGAAAATAGATAGACATGTGTAGGCTTATGGGTTGTTCTGGAAGGTTGAGATATTAGAGCTGGTTTTTATTTTCTTGCCATTGAAACCGTAGGGACGAAATTTCTAAATACTGAAAACAAAGCTGAGCAGCCAGTTTTGTATTTAAAATTTCTTGTTGACGTAAGATTAAATGTCAGCAAACATTAGGAAAAAACTTCAAGAAAAATAGTATCCTGTATTAATTACTTTCTGATGCTTCTGGCTGCCATATCCGAATGTGTCCCAGGTAGGTGCTGCTGTCATATCCTTTATGATTTAAGTTCTCACATTGAAAGAAAACCTGCTCATACATATGAGGCTGTTCACAGTTCCCGAGCCAAAGGTTTGTCACATCAACAGGGAGAAAGCCTCCATTAATATCAATGTTTTCTGTCTCAAGCTAACAGAATGTTAATTTGAGGCTGAGTACAAGCCTTTGCAAGAGTAGCAACCTGATTGCAGTATCCCAGCCTGTTAGTCGTTGCAGCAGTGTAACTCTCTTGGTGAGTTTTGACGTCTTACTGCGCTAATCTCAAGATTTGAGAGTTTCCACTGTATGGCTGGCCTGCCATGCTGTTGGCCAAGGACCCCTGGAGCTGCAAGAACAGTAGCCACAGAAAAGGCATTGACAGAGAATCTGAAAGATTTAGAAGGGAATTTGTTGTGAAGAATGGCTATTTTTACCCTTCTTCTCTCTTATGGGTACTTGATGACAGATCAACTACCAAGCACTTTAGTAAAGTGGAAGAATCTCTTTCTTGCTTGACGATTATCCAAGACATTATAATATGTTAAATGTTGCATATCCGTATAATAAATGATAGGTCTTGTCCCACACAGGAACCTACATTTCCCCGGTGGGTGACACAAGCAGTCATGTTTTATGTACTATATTTCACCACCATTAAAAACAAACAAACAAACGAACTTCAGCTGTTACAGTCAGATTTATCCTTGAATCAGTATCGTGGCCAAAGGGTCCACTGTGCACATCTTCAGTGCAGGTCTGTCTTCAAGAAACCTGAGACCACACTAATAGGCAGCACTTTTAGGACAGCACCTATAAATCTTTGGAGAGATTCAAGATACCAAAGGTTGGGAACATCACAGCATATTCTGTGATTCTTGCTATTGGTTCTGTGCTGACAGCCTGAGAAACACTTTTTTATTGCTTTTTTGAATTACTGCCCAACTTTCTTTGCCATGCTAGCACAGTTTGGATGGGAAGAGCTGTGACAGCTCGATTATTTCATTCAGGGAAAATTGCAGAGGTAATTGTGTAACATCGGCTGTAACACTGGTGTCACTGTTGCTCAAAAGAGCACCCTAAAGAACCTGCTGTAAGGGATAGCCAAATGTTTTCTTCTACAAGCATTTATAGATGACAATGAGAATTGCTCAAGCCTCTGAAGCCTGGTACTGGTTTAAAATATACTAGATCATTCTCTTTAATAAGTTTGTTTATAACAATATCTTAAATCACAAAGTATTAATAAAAATGGATTTGTCTAGAAATGACTGGCTGTATCAATTTTAAGAATAAACCTTTAACTGAATGGTTGCTGTTCATTGTATAGGCACAGGTTTCCTTTCAAGTTTCTTTTCCTTTAAAATCCAACTTTAACATGAAGGGGCCATTTGCCTTGTCGTAGCCCAAGTGGGATTTCCTACTTAAAGTGACAATTTTTTCTTTCCAAGCAAACAAATAACTAGACAGTACCAACACAAAAGCCAGTTGAAAAACATCACATGCATGGAGCTTACTGAGTGACTCTAAGTCTTTTTTGATCTTTCAGCGTAGACCTCTGAACCCAACAAAATAAACATCCCAGATTATGTCCTAATTGCTCCTAGTGAGCAGAGCTGCAACACCTGGGTGTGTGGTTTCCCTTTATAAATTAAAAGGTCAAGCTAGCCCCTCCTCTCTTTAGGAAAACATCCTGTGCCTATGCTCTCAGTGGCCTTAGGCAGCTAATCAGTTTTGTGCTGGTGGGTTAGCTGTGTGTGTGGGGTGTCTAGTTAGAATGTATTTCTATCCCCTGTATTTCATTCTTGGGTGCTAGTTTCCTTTGAAAGCATTCTTATTACTTCAGCATTAAAAGTGTGAGCTTAACAAATGGGAATACTCTTTCATCCAGCCCTGAGCTTTGCAGGTATATGTTGAGCCTTCTGAATTAACTGATGTAATCTGCATAAATAGCTATATTAGTGTATTCAAGGTATCTTGACACTCCTAGGTCTGTAAGCAAAGACTCGCCCAGTGGGGATGAATTCCCAATCACACCAGCCCACCATAACAGAAATAAAATAGGAAGGAAAAATAAAATGTTCTCAATTACAATACAGCTACAAGGTAAGATACTAATATGCATTTAAACAGAAAGTTGAAAAAGGTTTGAAAGGAAAACATTCTCTGGGTTGCTACCTCATAGCATTTCCTTTCTAGAAAGCTTGAAATAGCAGCTAGGGGCAGAAGGGGAGCTCTGCAAAGCATCTGCCATGTCTCCATTCCCACATTTCCTATCGACTGTCTTTCAAGCTGCAGTTTTCTTTCTGTTCATAGGTCTAAAGTTAGGATGATTGCACTGGAAAACACATAGCATGCTGCCACCATTTGTATATTTTTTTTACAAAGGTGAAAACATTTTATCAGACTATAGTGTTGACAGTTTGCTTTTGCACTTTTCAATGTAAAACTTGCTGGTCTTTTTGAAAGTACTGCAGATATTTTTAAAAAATAACTGTTCTTACAGAATACCATTTCTCTCTGGAAAAGAAAGTGTTTTGGAAAAATAAACAATCAACCAGTCGAAGTCCTGACATGAAAAAAGATAGTATAATGGATATGCATTTAGTGTTTTTGTCTAACTCGGCTGAACACTGTGCCATAGTTGAAGCTCAAAAAAACTTACATAATACCACTCATAATAAGTAGATGATAAAGTGTGTCTTTTTACTGATGGAATACACTTGTTCAATGAAAGAAAATTACCTAACTATACAGCACTTTTCTACTAGGGCTCCTTAACAGAGCAGTGATGCTGAGACAGTTAACTTTATAGTGGCTGCCAAAGAGTTATATTAGCATAACTTTGTTTACATTTAACATTTTAGCCAGATGCAGAATATTTTTGATTGGTTTGTTTCACATGTTTTTCTGTGAAACAAAGTTTGCTCGTGGTGTGTCAATATCTGTGTCTCAGACAGTAGCTTTCTGAGCTGGGTGACCAGCCATATAGACTTGGTGGGGTTAGTTTTGCTTCAGAGGTATTTGTTTGCCTTTTTGCAGGCTATTTTTTTTAATCCCAAGGAAACATAGGTGGGGTGGGGAAAGATTTTTGATTCATGAACACCATAATATAGGGTCTTGCAAACTGTATCTTAAACTTGCAGTTCTAGATCAATGAAAATTTTCTCAGGGAACATCCACACAAAGTGCACAGAAACAAGGGAAAACAGTGGCAAATGAAATCTGTTTGAAAATCACCAAGGCAGTAATAATTTTTCACAATAGGTCTTCAGGGGCTTTCAAGTGAAAGATTCATAATCTAATTATAATGCCTGTGATATAGCTAATTCCTCTGTTTTACACAATATAGAAATTACTTTTAGCTATGGGGCAAAGTGGTGTTGCCTCTATCTGTATCTATAGACTTTTGTGCTGAAAGGCTGCTGTGGCTGAGCTTCTAATGATAATTCATCTCACTTCTCTTTCTCTGAGCTCCTTATGCTACAGTGTCTTCCCATCCTTGTTTGGACTCAAATTCTTTCTAAAGGCTTGCTCCTAACAATGGTGATAATTACCGACTGTGTTTCAAGGCTTCCTAGTACAACCTGTCATCTCAGAGCCTGTCTTCTATACCGTAGGCTCTGAGAGGCAGTATTTGTTTTCATGTTTAGTCTTATGCAATGCCAAACAATTCATTCTGTTCAACAAACAATAAAAGTGGGTGAGATTTCACTCACTGTTATAGTTTTGCAAATCTTAAGCCTTTTTAACTCCATATTCAGAGGAGCAAATGAATATATTTCATATGCATTGTTACGTGTCAATATATACCTGTGCAAAGCAGAAGTCTAATATATTTCAGTGGAGGGAATGTATTTATTAAGCCATGCAAAGCACATTTCTCTTTACTGGCATAAGTAAACATTTTCTTTGATAATCTAAAGCATTCTGGTATTTTATATTGCTTTAGCAAATGTAGAACCATAGAATTGTTCAGGTTGGAAAACCCAAGGATAACCTTTAAGATCATTAAGTCTAAGTGTTAACATAACACTGCCAAGTTCACCACTAAACCACCTTGCTACATGCTCCACATCTACAGGTCTTTTAAATATCTCCAGGGATGATGACCCAACTGCTTCCCTGTGCAGTCTGTTCCAATGTTTGACAACCTTCCCTGTGAAGAAATATTTCCTAATATCCAGTCTGAACTTCCCCTGGTGCAACTTGAGGCCATTTCCTTTTCTCCTATACCTTGTTACCTGGGGGAAGAGACTCACCCCCACCGCACTACAACCTCCTTTAGGCAGTTGCAGAGAGTGATAAGGTCCCCCCCGAGCCTTTTCTTCTGCAGACTAAACCCTCCCCAGGTCCCTCAGCTGTTCCCCATCACACTTGTGCTTCAGACTCTTCACCAGCTCTGTTGCCCTTCTCTGGACCCACTCCAGCACCTCAGTGTCCCTCTTGTAGTGAGGGGCACAGAACTGAACACAGGATTCAAGGTGCAGCCTCACCAGTGCCCAGTACAGGGGGATGATCACTGCCCTGGCCCTGCTGGCCACACTATTGCTGATACAGGCCAGGATGTGGTTGGCCTTCTTGTCTACCTGGGCACAAGCTGCTCATGTTCAGCTCTGTCAGTCAGCACCCCCAGGTCCTTTTCCACTGAGCAGCTTTCCAGCCACTCTGTCCCAAGTCCATAACATTGCATGGGGTTGTTGTGGCCTAAGTGCAGAACCTAGCAATTTACTTTGTTGAACCCCATACCATTGGCCACAGCACATTCATCCAGCCAAATCAAATCCCTCTGCAGTGCCTTCCTACCCTCAAGCAGATCAATACTTCTGCCCAGCTTGGTGTTGCCTGCAGACTTACTAAGAGTGCACTTGATCCCTTGGTCCAGATCACTGATACAGGTATTAAACAGAACTGGCTCCAGTGTGAGCCCTGGCAAACACCACTTGTGACTGGACATCAACTGGATTTCACTGCATTCACCAGAACTCTTTGGGCCAGGTTTTATGAAGTGAAGCGTACACCTTCCCAAGCCATGAACAGGAAGTTTCTCCAGGAAAATACTGTGGGAAATCATGTCAAAGGCTTCACTAAAGTCTAGGCAGACAATATCCACAGCCTTTCCCTCATCCTCTAAGCAAGTCGTCCTCTTATAGAAGGAGGAAATGGGGCTAGTCAAGCAGGACCTGACTTTCATAAACCCATGTTGACTGGGCCTGATCACGTGGCTGTCCTGTATATACCATGTGGTTGCACTCAAAGTGATCTGTTCCATAAGCTTCCTGGCACCAAGGTCAGACTGAGAAGCCTAAAGCTGCCCAGATCCTCTTTCCGGCCAGTCTTGTAGACTGGTGCCACATTTGCTAATCTTCAGCCCACTGGCACTTCCTTGTTTAGCCAGGACTGCTGATAAACAATTGAAAGTGACTCGGTGAACTCTTCTCTCAGCTTCCTTGGTACCCTTGGGTGGATCCCATCTGGCCACATAGGACTGTGTGTGCCTACATGATGTAGCAAATTGCTGGCAATCTCCCCTTGAATTATGGAGATGTCATTCTGCTCCCTATCCCTGTCTTAACAGGGCAGGGGCCTGGGTACAAGTGGTCTTACTATCAAGGCCTGAGGCAAAGAAGGTTTTAAGTGCCACAGCATTTTCCTCATCCTTTATCACTATGTTTCCCTCTGTACCCAGTAAAAGATAGTCTTAGCCATCCGTTTGCTGTTAATGTATTTATAGAAGCATTTTTTCATTGTCTTCCTCTACAGTAGCCAAATTTAAGTTTTACTTTCTCCCTGAAAAACCTCACATCCTTGTAGTTCTCCTGAGTTTATTGCCCCTTCTTCCAAAGATCATAAACTCTCTTTTTTCCCCTTGAATTCCAGCCAAAGCTTTCTGTTCAACCATCACTGTCTTCTTTTTTTCCAACTCAACTTTTGGCACATCAAGATGGCCTGCTCCCACGTCTTTAAGATTTCCTTCTTGAAGAATATCCAGCCTTCCTGGACTCCTTTGGCGTTCAGCACTGCCTCCCAAAGTCTCCTAAATAGGCTGAAGTATGGCCTTCAGAAGACCAAGTTAGCAGTCCTGTTGACCTCCCTCTTTGTTTCTCTGAGAGTTGAAAACTTCTCCCATCTTCTTATAGAATATTTCCTCTTCCTCCTGGTTGGGTGGACTATAGCAGATCGCCACCATGATATCTGCCTTGTTGGCCTTTCCCCTGATTCTTATCCACAAACACTTAACCCTTTCACCATCATCGTCAAGCTCTAGACAGTCAAAACACGCCCTAACATACAGGGCTCTCCTACCATCTCTCCTTCCTTGCCTATCCCTTCTGAGGAATTTACAGCCATCCATTGCAGCACTCCAGTAGTGTGAGTCATCCTACCACAGTTCTCCAATTGCCACTATATCACAGTTTTCCTGCTGTATAGTGAATTCCAGCTCCTCCTTTTTGTTGCCCATTGATGTAGATATATTTCAGTTGGGCTATTGACCCTGCCACCTTTTTGTGGGGAGAAGCCCTAGTTCCCATGTGACTATTTTCAGGTGCTTCTGTGGTTTCTAGCACATCAATATTTCACGTGTGTCTTGTGGATCTCTGCTTTGCCTCCACTGAGATGGCAGACCAAAGGAACTTCCTAGCACACTGTCCCTCAAACACTGACATGGCTGCCCCTAAGCCTATCTCTACTGAGCCCGGTTTCATCCTTTTCCCCTTTCAAATCTGGTTTAAAGCTCTTGCAATGAGCCCTAATAACTCCCTCGCAAAGATTCTTTTCCCCGTCTTGAGATAGACGTATCTACCTGTCACTAGCAGGCCTGGTGTTGTGTAGACAGACCCATGATCAGAACCCCCAAAATTCTGCTGGTGACACCAGTCTTGGAGCCAGCTATTGATCTGCTGATCTCCCTGTTTCTTCCCTCATCATGCCCTGAAACTGTAAGGATGAGAAATCTCACTTGTACTCCTGATACCTTACACTATTGTCCCAGGGATCTGAAGTCTCTGTTGATTGCCCTTGAACTTCTCTTTGCAAATTCATGCTGCCTACCTGAAAAATCAATAATGCGTAATAACCTGAAAGCTCACAGGGTAGGAAGCTTTCTCTTCTCATCTTCAACCCAGGCCCCAGGGAGTCAGCAGACTTTCTTAAGAAGGGGGTCTGGTCTGCATATTGGCCCATCTGCTCCCAAAAGACAACCTCTTGCTGTTCTTTCTTCCCATCTTTATCAAAGCTTCATGCTATCCATGTATTACAACTCAACACTGCATGAATAAATGCAGCCCTCTTCTTTCCAGCCTCTGTTCAGCCCTTTCAAATGAGAGTTTTGTCTGACACTTTTATTGTCCAGATGGCTTGTGATGTGTACAGATGTTATATTTGGTAATAGAGTGATTATCAAAACACTGATTATCAAAACATGTCCTGTTGCTCTCTTGAGCGTTACAACTGGATGCAAAGATTTGTTACAGAGATTGGTAAGTTTTAATAAATGCTAACCTACTAATTCTGCAAGTGCACAGAGACTTTGTTGTTCTTTTTTTTTTAAAGATGCTAGATGGCAGTGCGAGCCCAGGCTTTATTTTGAACAGCTGGGTTTCATAATGCTTATTCTGCAAGTTACTAAAAGAGCATGTAAGGTATTACTTAAACTTGACAGCTAATGCATTCTGAGAAATATACACCATAATGCATACAATAATGTTTCCACTGTAAGAGCATTCAGGTTTAGGACTATAAACTAATCAACTGCACTCACAACTGTAAAAGTGTCATTTTGTTGCATTTTGTCCTCTGTGTTTCTTCTTCACATGCCACCTCATTTTGTCATTGTTGAGTTGTGACAGCATGGAATTTGTTGCGTTATTTTATTTTTCTATGCAAATGTTGGTTATGGTACTTTAAATACTTTTTTAAAATTTAAGAATTGGAGATCAAACAATGGAAAAAATATATATTTTTAGAAAATGGAATAATTTATTTCATAAACATTATGCCACCCATGTTGAAAGGCATAAAATAATTATTTTGCAGTTCTGCAGAATATTAAGATATCTCTGTAGTGATAGTGCTTTCAGTTTTCTTTGTTCACTTTAACTTCTATTTAGTCTATGCTTTACCTTTCTTTTACAGGTCAGGGATTTGATGCTGTTATCTGTCAACAAGGGTTCGTTTTAGAAAAATACATTTTGCACCTAAAAATGGGGGGAGGCAACAAAAAAGCAGTCTTTGCAGTAAGACTCCAGAAACATGCAAAGTTGTTCCTGCTGCATAAAGATTTGTGACTTGAAAAAGTTTATACAATGTTATTGACTATTCATTCTCTGTTTAGTTAGTATCAAATTCCCTTCTTTTGTTTATTGTGCAGTAAGCTTACAAAGAAACTGCAAATTCTCAGCCTTTTGGGCAGACAGTTGGATATCGTGTCTAAGCGTTCTGAGCAACCAAACGGAACCTGCACCGTTCTGACCACTGGCTGGGTCACTGGCTGGGGTTTAAAGACTCACCTGAGTAACTCGAGAAATCCCCTCAATCTCCCCTTTTGATTTGCCTTTCACAGGCCAGTACTTTTTATTTCTTCTCATCTGTCTGCTATCATGTTAACAAGCAAAGGAGAATCTCAGCAGTTCATTAACAGTATAATAAAATGGGATTTAGATTTCAGTATTTGAAGAATGGCTTGCTCTTAGGGTTTTAAGCTTTCGTCTCATACTCGCATTGCCCCAGTGATCAAAAAAGCCCCAAATCTCACAATGTACGTCATTGGCCAGTAAGTGAACAAATTGTTCACCTAAGCTGTCCAGTTATAAATGGCAGAATATACAGTGTATAAAGAACTTAATGCAAAATTTTGCCTATTTCTCTGTAATACTGTAATATTAAACAATGAATATTCTGTGGGGCTTTTCTCAGGTAATTATTTCCATCTAAATAAAGCTGAAGATGCAAAGTTTAATTCAACACAGTTGAATAGAGAATAGCTCAAATTCATTCCAGACGTGAATTAAGTGAACTGATGAGGTGAATTTGGCCTTGTGTGTCCACATAGGAAAACTCATACTTCCTTTTGGAAATCCAATGCAAATGTAACCTAAGATTGTTGCTTTGAAAATCTGTACTGGGTGATGCTCTCAGGTGAATATTGTAGTAAATACTTCATGACTGCTGAGAGATGTTGCTTGACAATGTTGTGTTTAGTTCCCAGATGAAAATAAACACTGCTTTGTAAAAATAAGACAGGAGCAAGCATTGGTAGAAGGTTATTTATTGTTGATGGAACAACTATCGTGTAATGCAGTACTGAAACATTTGTAAGTTAATATACTCTGAAATACTGCAAAGCTTTCTATTTTTATAAGGCTGCATTATCGCTTTCAAATGATGCTTCTGTATATATTTAATTAATTCTAATGTATTTTATCTGAGCAAGAGTAATGAGAGTGCCAAACATGGCAAATGGAAAAAATCGACCTATGGAAAAACTCCATCTCTATATAAAACTGTAGATTCTACTCAAAACTGCAGCTCACCAAGTATTCTGGCAACACACACAGTGATATCTACTAGGATAAACACTTACTTGTATTAGTTTGTCAGCTGTTCCTAATTCTGCATAATTTAGATGCTGTGAACTGGAGAGGCGAGCATTATTTATCAATAATGTATGTGTGGATTAGTTTCATGTGAGAGAAAGCTGAGTAAATAAAACCACTGTAATATGTGCTATCTATTATTAATCACTGCAACAGAATAACCCTTAAAATATCACAGTACACAATAGGCATCAGCAACAATTTAAAGACTTGTGACATATTCTATACTAAGTTTTTGAGAACCTCTTTTAAATTGTTGTGTTGTTATGTCTAAAAATACTCTAATGTAGGATTTGATGGGATTTTTTTTTAAGAAGAAATATTTATTCATTTTGCTTTTCTAATTTTAATTCATGTCAGCAGTGGAGAATTTCAGATTAAAGTCTCCATGCTTCAGAAACTCCCATAACATATTAAGGCACTTGCTGAGAATTCCGTAGGTTTCCCATATAGATATACGGTCTATCCAGGAAGCTTTCAGTGCAAGGCCAGGACTGAAACTGGCAGAGGCTGAGCACGTCTTAAGGAAGCTGCATTCTTCTTACCAAACTGCTGCCCAGAAAATAACCCAGAATTAATATAAATTCCATACAGAGGAAAACCTCAAGATGGAATCCAAACCAGCTGGTTAGAATCACCCAAGCCAGTCTGGGTGAAATGTGGTAAACAAAGGTGGGTTTTGTTCTAGTCTTGCATGTTTTATGTATTTTATTCAGGATTTCAGTGAGGGATCTCAATTTGGAAACATCATGAAGTGCCAAGTGGGTGGGACATTCCAACATGGACATCTTATGAGTGGTGAGAATGTGGGTTTGTGCTGAGAGGTAGGCTGCCTGCAGAGAGATGATGCTTGCTTCTGAATTCTATTCAGGAGACTGCGGTTTTGCATGCCATGCTGCAAAAAGCCTTGATCCTTCTTGCCATCTTTTTCACCTTGATGAATTTTTATTTTTTAATTTGCTTAGTGGAATGGCTTCATAGAGAGGGTCTGAAACCATCAATTTCTTATCTGACATAGTTATCAGGCTAGCCAACACCTGGAGGGCTTTGGCACAACCTGCCTGAGGTTGACAATAGAATGAGTGGAATCTATACCATAATTCTTCTGAGTAAATCTTGGGAGCAGGTGGGTTGTGCCCCAAGCTCCATTAAGTACAGTGACTTGATCTCCCTTGTCCATAGCAAGATCCTTGTTAGCAATGTCTGAATAAGACATCTACATTGTAGACCCTTATTACTCATTGGAAGAGTTTTGGCCCCAAGAGCTCTGGGTCTATATCTGGTCCTGGGTAAATGGTAAGTAAAGTAGGGAGAAATGTAACACTTCAGAAAAAAGCTGTTTAGTCTGTGCCAAACTGGAAATAGATATTCACACCAATAGGGGCACTGCAAGTTTTAGGAAGTCAAAGGAGGATTTTCGGGGCTATTATTTTGGAATTAAAGGCATAAATTGCTCTTAAAATAGTAACGAGCACCTAAAGACTATCTTTTTTTCTTTTTTCTCCTTTTTTTTTCTTTTTTAAACCTGAGCCACTATATGGATATCCTTTTTATTTCCAGATTTAAGCCTAATGCTAAAGGGCTGATCTGCATGTACTTGAGATGACTTTTGCCATTACCTTCAACAGAAGCAAAATTGGTTTTCATTGTGTGCACACATAGTAAATCTGAGGTATCAACAAGCCCTTCCTGACACTACAGTACTTTCTAAAAAACTGTTTCATTTTTAACCAAGTTAATTAGATTCCAAGTGAGTAGGATGCTTTTATACCCTTTTAATATTCTCTTTGCAGTATGTTGGTTGCCTGGGGTTGAAGTGTTTTTGATTAACTATATGTGATAATGAAAACCATGAGAACGACCTTATGCAGAAGTTCTCTCTTTCTGATGTTACGTATAAAACAGCGGAAGTCTTACAATATTTAACACATAGCTTTTTCTCTCCTCCTGCTCCTTCCCCAACACTCTCCAAGCAAGAGCTCAAGCTAATTATGGAAGTGTTAGAAATGGTGATATACCAAGACTTCAGCCTTCTGTAAGGTATGTCCAAGCGGAGAATTTGACTGGTTTTACTGGGAAGAAGGGACCAGCGCTGACTAATAAAGACACAAAGCAACTTCAGTGAGAGCTGCTTTGGTTACTGTCATGTTCTTCAGTCTGATCATGCGTAACATTCTGCTGAACACATGTACGCTTCGTGCTTGTTAATGAAACAAGCAGGACACCCTGCTCCACTTGCACATTTGTTATTTCTTCAGCTAAATGTTGTTGGCTGTTGGATCTTTCCTGAAGGTTATGAAATGGAGTATAACTAGCCTGATGGAACTAAATAAGATGTCTAAATGCTAGGGGCTGAGAAGACAGCACTGACTGACTGTTCTGGATTCTATGTTATGGGCCTCATTTTTCATGCTAATTTCTAGTGCAGAAATACTTTTGAATACAGATGATTCTCATGTGAAAACATGCATGGGAGGGTGCAGTCTGTGATAAAGATCTGAAGTGATCTGATTCTTCTCTCAGTGAAATGGGCAGGAGTTTTGCAATTTCCTTTAATCAGGAAAGGACTGAATTCCTTAAAATAAGGAAACAACCATGATAGACAGGCATATTTTGCTGTTTTACATGGATTTAAATTTGTATTTAATAGGTGAATTACAGTGGTATTCAAACTCACCTTTACAAGTATTTTAAGGGTATGAAGTTTATACCAGACTGAAAACCTCTACCTCTTTCTGTGGGTCACTAGTGGGAGGAACTCTGTAGACTGCTGATGTTGATGGCAATATGCCAGTCTGCTCTGTATGAAGTTCTGAGCTCTTGGCAGATATTATTCCAGCTGAATCTGGGGGGCAGGGGGCAAATCTGATGGCCAGAGTTCCTTACAACAACACAGAAAGGCTTAGAGAATTAGATGTCTAAAAATAGTTATGGCTGTGATGTTGAAATATATTATGTAGTGGATTAAGCTTGCTGGATATTGTTATACATTGTGTCAAAAGGCTACGTTGCAACGTGGTTTTGTACCCATAGGAATTTTGCTGCAGACTATCACTGTAAGCAGGAACTGGAACCCATATATTACTATTTGGCATAAGCTCAGAGAAAGATTTGGGCATATGTTTTATTTCCCCGTAATTAATTTTCCTTTTTTTTTTTTTTTTTTTTTTAAGAAGCAAAGCTATGCCCAGAATGGGAAAGAAGAATCGAGTACAACTGAGAATTCATTGATTCTGTTTTATGCTAAAAAAATGACCACCGAACTGAAGCCAATTTAGATCAAAACAAACCCTGTTGGAGATTGGAGATTGGAGATTTGAGCATTGCAAACTAAAACTGCATGTACTCTGGGCATAAACTGTTTTGAAGTGAAAATAATTCTACAGCAATTGAAACGGCTGTGTATACTCCTGCCAAGCCATGTTATTAGGGCTTCGTAAAATGCTGCATTGGGCTAAGAACTTCTTATAGCTTGTTGGCTTGTTACAGTTAAGGGAACCAATTTTTTTTAGTGTATATTTGTTAATTAATTTCACATCATTTGGCAAATGGACAAACATTTCAGTACAGGACTGTATGTAATCACCCTCTCTGTAGAAAAAAATCAAGGTATTAAAAAAAGCTGAAACAACCTTTGTTAACTCCAACAGAAGAATAGTGGGTACTACAATGATTACTGGGAACTTGTCCCATTTTTTAAAAAAAAAAACAAACCACGAGGCATCTCTCTGTCTCATTAAAATCCTTCCTGAAATCACAGTTATGAGTTCCTTTACAAATGCTGTACTACAAAGGTGCTAAATTGCAGGAATCAAATTAACTCTCCATACATTCAGATTAGTGTTTCTCTGAAGTAAACACTGCATTAATGTTCAAAGTAAGAGCAGTGGCTTTGAAAAGGTGTTTGGGATAACTGTAATATTAGTTTTTACTACAGCAGCATCCTGATGGCAAACAGACACACCACAGCATGTCACCTTTTGGCAGATAATTGCTGGGCTGTTTGCATCCCTACTGGCTCTGCTTAGGATTCCAGATTATAAATCTGGGTAGAATTTGTCCAATTGGATAGAAAGAACATTTCTGTGAAAGTTAATGGGAAATTTACAGTTGGGAGGAAAAGTAGGAGATTGTGCCAAAAATTACTCAAAGCCAATTCTCAATTCCCATCTAAATATTAGTAGCCTGATACAGCTTAAAACCTTCTATTGCTTTAAAAATCAGAAGTAACACTTTGTCAAATGTGAGAAGTATGAGTCAGCTTTCTACTGGCTAATTGTAAATGGTACAAAGCAATATTTTAAGAACATTTGTGACTAATTAAATATTGCATACTTGTTTAATTAGATGACCTTTAAATACAAGCTCAAATTATTTTATAAATATTTAGCTTTCCAGTAAAGCTATATCCACATATCAGTCTTTTGATATGAACCATCTGCAACATTTGAATTTTCTGCATGTTCGAATTCTCATTTATTCTTTTGTTTTCATACAGAAAGCAATGTTTTTTTTTTTTTTACTGGAGACAACAATGTGGTACCTAAATGAGATCCCAGCTCTATGGCATGACACAAGGCACAAAACTTAGATGATTAAAGGCAAGGCAAACATGGATAGGAACTTGAAATGAGACAACTGCTATATTTCCTCTTTGGTCATGCACGTTTTGGAAATGCAAGTGCTGTAGGAGTAAGACAAAAATCACAGAGACAATATACTAATTTAGAGATGGCGGTTCCTTCGTATTCCATGAAAATTATTTTGAAATTAGATAATTAATCATTTTTGTAAGAATAGTAAAACAACACATGACTAGAAAGGTTCTAGTGGTAATAGTTTCTCCTTTGCCAATAAGCAAAGAAACGTTTTGCGGGAAGCTACTGGTGTGAAGCAGTAACAAATATATCTTTCACTCTCTTACAACTTTCTTTATCTTTTATGCCCTCTGTTGATATACTCTTTAACTATAGCAATGCCATCAGAATTTTAAAGTTAAGCTATTAACTGAATTATTGCTTACCATCTCACTTGTTCAAGTTAGATTTAATAAACCAAAACATTCCATTACAGGAGATGAAAGGTATATATTTCCTGACAATAATAAATACAGTTCAAAAGGGCTCTTGTGTTTTCTCTGATGTGGTTTGTGTGCTTCGCTGTTAAACTTTAGGATAAACATCTGTTGTCTGTGTGGATTTTCCTTGATGGTTTGATGTCAGGTGCACAGATTAGGACTTAATCCTGCTAACTTCTGCTCAGAAAATAACCACCAGTGATCAGTGGTTACCCACAAGCCAAGATTTTTAGAATAAGGCCTTCTCTGTTTTGTGAATAGTGAATATGAATAGTTTAGTCTGAATAGCTTTTGGCATGCAGTTGCTTCATCTATAACTCATATGTAAATGGTACTTGACACTAAGCAAACTGTTGCGCTAAATGTAATTGCTCACATTAGAAATGGAAGAATTTTTTGAAAAAACAAAGCTAAAAATCTAGCTAGACACTTTGCTTTTCTCCCTCAGATACTTTTGTTGTATTTTTCAGCTCTGATGCTGAGATGTACAAATACAAAGGCATTTCATTAAACATTTCATGAAAACCACATTTTTAATGTAATACACAGTACGCACGTAGAAATTGTATGCTCAGAACTCAATGCATCCTTAGCTTTTTTGCTGTTGTTTGTGTTTCCAGAATGTTGACTTTATCAAAGAAACCCCTGTGTCAGCCCCCTTATGTGTATGTTTATTTTCTTCTGGTTTTGGTATTTGTAAAAAGCTTCTGTTTTTCTCGCCTTAATGAGCCTGTCTGTTGAAAAAACTGGTGAAGCTGGTGTACCTTTACAACAGTCTCTCTAAGCTTGCTCTGCTCCAAGGAGTTTTACAGATTTTTATTATTGCAAAATTAGCGGGCTAATTTCTTCTGTTTTCCCCTCACCCTGAGCAATTGTGTGGGGAGCAGGAGCGTTAAAAAGGGATGAAAAGCTTCAGCATACTCACCCTGCAGGTCAGAGGATATGGAAGATCACAGCTGTGTCTACCTCTTGGATCTGGATCTTATTAATGTCGTCAAGCAGTGAATCCTCTGTAGCTGTAGGCTGGACTTTTCCTGCTGTTAACAGGCCTCAGAATGAACTGAAGTTCAACAAACTTTCTGCAGCTAAGTAAACTCAGCATTACTCAAAAGTTTTCTCCAGAGCCTAGGACAACAACAAATGGGATAGTGTTAGTACAACAGCCCCATGGAGCTGTTTGATGTCTGCAAATTGACTGGAGTGCGAAAGTGTATCTCTTGGGGGCTGCCCCTCCTCCTGGCCATAACCTGCCCCTCTGTAAAGGAGGTGAAGTTGTGCAGGCTGCAGTGCTATGGAGGGAGAGCAGGCATGACCCTGCTCTCACTTTGCCTGCTAACTCTTCTGCTGTCTTAACCATAGCAAGCTCTGCCTTTGCTACCTGACACATTCTGGTTATCTTTCATGCGAGATGGACAAATTGGAGGCCAGGGAAGAGGAGTGCAATATGCCCTTCTGCAGAATAGAATATACAAGAGCCAAGCTAGAAAGAGAGAGGGGAGCGTGTGGGAAAAGAACAAAACCAAAGTCAAGCCATTCTCCTCTGGTGGTTAATAAAGAGTGAGATCCTTTCCATGAAAAGTGTTCATGATAAATCTGATACCTTTCTATTGTTCTGTATTTTGCTGTCTATAGAGACAGTCTAACCCTGGGAATGCAGCTTCAACAGATATCCGATTATAACAAGCTGAACCTAAAATGCTTGGAAAAATATTGCTTTAATGTCTACAGAGTTCTATGGCTTTCTTGTCATGAAAACTTGCTGTCTTAGAAGATTTTTTTCAATAATGTGCAGCATTTAAGAACATAATTGTTAATTAGCCCAATCACATTGCTTGCCTAATGCTAAATGTTTTCAGAATGTCATCAAATTGCCAGTAAGAATGGATGGCAAGGAATAAATGTAAAATAACTTCTTTTTTTATTAGAGGTCCCTAGTGCTGCTATTTTTAAAAAATCTTGGCCTGTAGTAAAAAGTTGAGCTAAATACAAGAGACTAGTAACCCCAAGGGTATTCTGGGGAGACACAGGAATTCCAAGTGACTACAGATGGAAGTATCATCTGAAAGTGATACTACATTAAGTGACTGCAACACCAAGACAAAAAGAAATTTTGGAAGATCATATGATAAGGAGGTGGGATTTTTTTCCCCTCACTGCTGCTTTACTTTTCTTTTTTTAAAACAGATCTGCTTGCCTGTGCATCTTATCTCTTTGTGAAATATGGAAATGATAATAAAAGACACTTGGATGCCACACTTTGGTAATATCAAAACACATCATAAGCATGGAAAAATATTGACATATACTTTCTTCTAGGTGAGACTGAGGCACACAGATTAAAACTGTCAGAGGATGTTAATGATACAGTTGGTACTGCAGTCCAAGTTTCTGGCTTTAAGTTGCCTAAAAAAGTATGTGTCCTGCCTCAGTGGTTTCTTGTTCATAGATCCTTATACAGCAGTGATGCCTACAAAGAAAGAGGAAGGTATGAAAGGTACACTGCAAAGAAAGAATATCCCTATATTCTTGCAGCAATCACCAGATTAGGGAGCAGGGCAGCATGAGTCTGAACTAATGACAGCACAGGGCAAAGGTTATAAATTTTGTGTCATTAAATAATTCTTCTTACAGATCTGCAGCCTTTCTTCTAAAGAACCCCACAGAACTTTTACAAATAAATACTCTATTGAATTTTCAAAGGTTTCCTTAACTTTAGTGGAACTCCCCTTAGAAAGTGAGAATATCTTTAAAATATATATGAAAACCTATACCCCCTATAACAGCAGCAGAACATAAAGTTTGATGCATGAACCAAGCCAGGCTTGTTGAAATGGCTCCGGGACTAATGTCATTCATGCCCTGGCTTTGCCAAAGAGTAGGTTAAGGCCACAATCTCAAACATTACAGTGATAGTCAGTGAAATATTACAGTGGTAATAAGTGAAAAAGTTACATTTTATTTGAAAAAGAGTCTGCTCACAGAATAGTGCCACCTACCACCATATTAGGACATCAGTCTGTATGGCTGGAAGAAAGAATATGACCCATCCACCAGCCCTACACACCGCAGAATCCTAAGTTGGAAGTCTTCCACCCAAGAGCTGGCTAGACATAGCTCTAACTTCCTTATAAAATGCCAAAGTCAATCTAAAATGAGGGTAGTTTGTGAGTGTCTTTTAATTTCTTCCAGAAGAGCTCTTTATTTGAAGTCTGATTTACCAAAAGGTAGTCAAGGGGGGGAAAATGTTTGGCCTTTGCTATACAAAAGCCTGTTCAAGGTTTCTGTGGTGGGTTTTGTGGCATGTAGTATTTTGGTACAGACTGGTTTTTGAGACAGAATTTCTATAAGCAAATTAAAAAGGGTTTGGCAGTCTGAGTTAATTTCTGAATTGATATCCCCAAAATCAACCTCAGATACTTCACTACTTTAGTTTTACTTAGCTAATTTATGATGCTGTTGACTTTTAAGTGCTCTTGGCCTGCTCTGGATCATGAACTTGGAAGTCTTTTAGCCACAAAGTAAGAATTTTCTGCTGGAACAGAAAGCTGCTTTCTTAGGGGGGCTTACTGGAACTGGAAGCCAGTTTACTACAGTTTTCCAGACATCCCATCTGTAAGAAAAAATGAGTTAGAGAAAAAAAAGTTATAAACTACATTTTTAAAAGAACATCTTGCACATCTTTTTATTTTTAAAATCTAGTTTGGGGTTCATAGAAAAATACATTATTGGTCTCCCATGGTGTTTTTTGTATGTTTCCTGATACCTGTTGTTGTGAAAAAAGCAAGAAAAAATATGTCTGCCACCTATTAGAGCATAAGACTAAAATGTCTATTCAGCATCAGTTTAAAAGTTCTTGAAAAGAATCTAATTCTGATGTCATTGCAACCAAATGAAGTGAGTTTATGTAGAGACAACATTACATGCTGTTATTTGAGTAGATTCTTTGAAAGATGTGCAAATGAATTGTGAGATCTGAACTTATATCTTCTAGAATATCTCGGAAAACACTGAATGGCATGTACTTCTGATAAAACTAAAAGTCCCAAATCAGAAGCCTGAAGAGGAGTAAGTCAAGATGGTCAAAACGGGTTTAAGGAATTTAGACCTTCAATTTCACTTGCTTTTATGAAAGTCACTTATAAATCCCCAGCTTCCATACGTGTTCATAATCCACCTTAACAGTCTAACTAGATGACCAAAGAGTTACTTCTGCTCATTTCACACTGTTATCACCTGCTTTGGGTTTACTTCAGTTTTTTAGCTTTCTCTGTAGATTTGGACTGCAGATTAGGGTAGTTCAACACAGCTGCAAAATGAACACTGCTATAATATCTTATTTGGACAAATTAGATAATGCTGGAAGGAAGAATTAAACTGGTGATAAAAACTGCTAAGATTGTGAAGAAGGTTGTGAGGAACAAATTATCTTCCACATTTTCTATGTCAGAAGAGAAAAAATACTACTGCGGATTATTTCTTCAGCTATTCTGTGGCCCCAGGGTGTTATCCTTGTGATTTCTTTCAGGGAAGTTTCTTTGGTGACAGAGCAGTTTGGAAGAGTACAACTGAGATGAACAAAGAGCAGAACAAAAGTTGTTCTTATGAAATACCAACAAAACCAGAAGGCTTGCATCTTCTTCCTCTATTGAATATTCAACTTGTTAGACAGCAACCTCATCCCAGATTCAAAATAAGGAAATTTTCTTCAGACATGAGATTTTTGTGCCTTTTTAAAAATTATTATTTTCCTGTAGAAAGCTTTCCGCTTTTTTGTTATTAATCTTAAGAAATACAAGGTAAATAGGAAAAGCAACATTCAGGGGATGCTAGTGCTAAATTTACTTAACACCCTCACAAAGCAGTGAGAAGGAACAGGATTAAGTCAGGATTTTGATTACATTCCCATTAGAGAATTGCTTAATCTGATAACCCAGGCAGTCTTTTTTCAGGCCACCTAGATTATTTATTTATATTTTTTTTCATTGTTCCCTGTCTTGTGCTTATTTGTGCTAATTAAAGATGTTGCCACTGACTTGAAGGAGAACATAAAGGCTTGAATTTATATCCTGAATGAGGTCCCTGAAAGCATAAGGTCAATAGAGTTCTCAAGGAAGCTAATATTTCCTTATGCTCACCAATTATGGAAGCCAGAGTCTAAATACAAAATATGCATTATAAATGCTTGTCCCATTTATCACTGCCTTCTATAAATTTGCCTTCAGAAAGACCCTTGACATCTTTGAAGGTAAAACATTCCACAGGCCAAGTGTTAATAGCCACACTAAGACAAATTCAGCTTGTAGTTCTATCAGCATAAATACAAAGTTATAGTGTTGCCTTTCAGTAGGCCCTGGGGAGGAACAGCGCACATCCACTGAGACTTCACAATAATTCAGATTGCTGTTGTTGTTCTTGAAACATTAAAGTGAATGATGAAAACGAGGAAACGAGTGCTGGCAAGAGATTAGCGAGAGGCAAACTGCGTACAGCCATGTCCCTGCTTCGCCTCCTTTGCTCATGACCTGCAACGCCCTGAACACTCTAGTCCTGAATCTTTGCGGAAAAGCAGTTACTAGCTGTGCCAAACTGTGTGATGCTTTTGTGCTCTGAATACATGTCCTCCAGGGGCTAGGATGAAACCACTGCATTCATTTGCACTTGAGTAAAAACTACATTGTTTTTGCAGTCATTTGGCATCATGTTCAAAAAATATAAGGTCAAATTCAGCTCTAGTGTTGCAACTCAAATGATTTCAATGGCATTTTGCCCACCTACATCAGAGCTGAATTTGGCCCATCATCTGGATCTACTTAGTGAATACTGTGCTAAATGTTCAATGCCTTGCACAGGGTTTTAGTTATGCACTTACCATTGAACTAAATGGGAATTGTATTCTTAGGATCTTATCCAGATTATGAGACTTTAGGACTATGAAGGGAACTGTATTTTTGTTAGCTTGTACAGCACCAAGCACACTAGAACTTAAATCATTTTTAAAAGGATTTTATTTTAAATTTTGACTAGATTTATTAGTTAACAGTTATCTGCAAAGTTTTGATGATCAAGGAAGCGACACAGTAAGTCAGAAGCCTTCAGGAATAGATTCATTACACATCACCATGTGTCCAGCCAAAAGTAATCAAGTGGTTTTGGTCATATTTGATTTTCATAGAAAATTAGGTTTTGAAACACAGGATATTTTTCAAAAGCATCTCATTTTCTAGGACCCTCCCCCTTTGATTTCCTACCAATCTATCAGGACCTTGGAAATGCTTGAATTTGTGGTGGTCAAAATGTCTTCCTCTGACAAAGAACTCTCTCACTGTCTCTAGCCTACCTAAACCAAGTGCTTGATATGTCGCCCTCCAAGATCTTTTCAAAACCAGTATGCTAATGGAGTCTTGGAACAAGATTTTTCTTTGCATTTCTAAGAATCTGATTTCTCTAAACATGAAAGCCTTCTAGAAGATAAATTAGCAAATATTTTAGTTGAAGAAAGGAATCTAATTTTCTTACTGTCCTCCCACTCTTGGCTGATATTATTTCAGATTTCATTAAACCACATAAAAAAAATGATGTGAAATTACCTATGTAAGGCACATAGCTTTAGATTTATTTAGCAGTTGTTTTCATGTAGTTGCAATTTCTCTGTCCTGTTTATTTTTAAATTAAGCAATGGTGTCCATAAATCTTATCATTTGGGACAGTTTCATGATTCTGTAGCCTTTTTGAATCTCTAAGTACATGTGAAGTACTTGTGCTGACTCTTTTTTTCTCCCCTGGCTGGCAGCTTACTAGTTACAGGGTGTGTGAGAAATAAAAGAAAACACGGGGTGGGGAGGAAGGATGTGGTGAACATGTCAGGGGCGAATTCTGCAAGAATTACACATACAGAATACTTCTTAATCATGGCAAAATGATCCTTTAAGGTCAGTAGGACAACACATGGAAAAAGCCAACTCTACATGAGAAGGTTTTTCAAACCAAAATAAATTAAGTAGAAATACAACTGCATAAAGCCAGCATTGGATTGTGGCAATGAATGGGCTGGGACTTTAAATTAAAATCTTCTTAGAGAGGAGCTATACTCCTGGAGGACATATGGTTGAGAATACTGTGGGTGACCAAGAATTAGTTATTCAGAAATCAACACAAGGATACTGGGTTCATTGCAGTTTATGCTGCGAAAGTTAATTGCAGAACAAGAACTGCGAAGCTGCCGTGAGTCAAAGATATAGAAGATGCCTTGGAAGAGAGAACCAAAAAAGCAGGAAACGGCAGTTGTAACTGCAGTTCTCAACATTTGCAATTACGTTTTCCAAATTAATAGAAAACCAGATTTGATTTGGTGCATACTAGAACAAGCTTACAACAGAGCATATTATTGACAGAATGTCAGTCAGGAAGATTTTATGGTGTATCACCTACAGAAGACGATGTAAAGCTCTGGGAGCAAAATATGTGATACATTTTGTTTCTGGCTGTAACTAAAGTGAGGAAAAACCAGCTGTGGAATTCTGTTTGGATTTAGCAGTGAGAAGTACATGATTTAACCTAAGTTTTTGAGAATGAAGATGTTCTTAGGTACTTAGATTATTTCAAATATTTATATGCAATAGAGATTAGAAATAGAGGTATTTGGTAGGAATGGGAAGGATCCTGAAGTTATCCAAATATATATTCCTAATTTAGAATTCACACCTTAACACACAGGAAGAGAAAGCAAGTTTAAAGGAACTTCATCTAAGATCCTTCACCTCCAGTTACAGAACTGGAGGTAGCTGGGAAATTTCTTCAAGCCTGTATATGGAGGACTTGTATACAGTTTGGATGAGTGGCCAATGCCATTGTTACAGTACCAACTGAATGAGTGACTTTTGACAGAGGACCAGCAAATAGGATTTGAATTAGTGAAGAAAGGATTTTTATGAACTAGATTGTATTTAAATTTCCAAAGTGATCCTAGTCACTTGCAGCTTCTGTATGGGAAATTACTTTTATGCAATGCTGAAAGTTGCTGTGGGATTTGCACTTTAATAAATTGAGCTTGATTGGTGCAGAGTTTGGAGGCTGCAAATTAAACACTTAAAGTCTTGGTGAAGACTTTAAGCGTTAGAACATAAAAATAACTTTTGTTGTCTTTGTTAGTGTTCTATTATCCATTACTTTCACAGAGCTTTATTTTGCACTTCTGCTTTCCTGTGGCTTAACAAAAAGGCACTGATAATTATCAGGGTCCACTCTAGGTAGCTATTGATGCAGAGTTGTTATATCTCTGCCTTCAGCACAGTATTCCTGAATATAAGGCAGTTCTGAGCTGCAATTAAAGACAGCAGAAGCCCAAAAGAAATTAAAAGAATTATGTGCCCATCCAGGAAGCAGAAAATGCTTGGCTCTTGATTAGAACAAGTAGGAAAAGAATTCTAAACTTAATCCCTTTTGGAGAAAGCCTAGCCTGGCAATTAAGAAACTAAAGTTTATTCTTGTCGATTCCAAAACTAAGAGGTCATTCCTTTGTTGAAGACCTGATGCAGAGATTTAAGAAATGTCCCAGAGGGATGAAGAGGGAATTTGGAACTAATCCAGCAAGTTTAATGGCTAATAGGAGATGGCTTGTGGAGGAGAAATTGCTCAGGACTTGAGAGATCTCCTTGTAGCTGACAGATTTGGCTAAAAGATGCTGATAATCTCAATCAAAGAACAAGCAACACTTTCTGGCAGAAATTTAGCAGAGATCTAACAAAACCTACTCAGGAGACATGCTATTTGGATTTCTTGAGTTTGGACAAAAATAAAAGTTTTGTAAATCATTTTCTTTAAATGAAACGGAAATTTCTTTTAAATAGAAAATGGGCTGCAATCAGAAGTCTGGGTATCAAAATCTACCAGGTTTTATACTTTCATCTTTCACAGTATATCTTTTTTTTCTGTTCAGATTGAGTGGAAAGCGGTTAAAATATTCTTGTGCTACTGGGATGTTTACTTGCTATGTTCTAATGAATAATTTCATTTCAATAAGCAAGAACTAGTATGGGGCTGCAATAGCAGAGCAATTAGAGGTTTTGTATTATGGTTGATGTACTGATCATCAGGACTCATGAACACACTAAGAGATAACTTCTGAGGTTATATACATATACTGCTAGAGCAGCATAATGTGCTAGCTCTATCATCGCTTATTTGCACTCAATAACCATATACTGTTTAAATTGACCACCAACACTGTTTTGAGCACTGCGTTAATGGAGGCTTATGTACACATTTTTCAGCTATATTATTAATATGCAAGGCATGACTAGTTATTTGATATTGCCCCAAAAATGCATTTAAAAAGTATAGAAAGCACAATGAACAATACTAGTGATAATTGGAAGAGAGTATAAACCCACATTAGCTTTTATACAAAGTAGAAGGTAAAATCATATATGCTAAGGCCCATAGAGTTGTATCTTCAGAAATCACTTTCAACCTCTGGGCAAAATTTCTTACTGAATTTTTTAGGTACTTAATAATACTTACATAGCCTATAACTACAAATTAGAACAAATAATTATTTTGTGAGAATAAGATTACAGGTTTTCTAGGGCTCTTTCTTTTCAGTATTTTACCCACTTGACCAGCATGCTATAGGACCTGTTTATGACTTGTTTTGAACAAACAACCTTTTACATATATTCCTAAATTGGCCTTCTATTTTTAATTTTACCAGATGGCTTTTCTGAAATCTGGTTGTTTGTATGTAATGCAGGTTGTGTGTGTGAAATGGAGGTCTAACATCTTTCTCCCTTTCTTGCAATTTTTCTCCTGCAAACCCCTACAGCCAGGACCCCGCCACTGAGGTCCTGCCTTCTCTCTATGCTTTCCCATTCAGACTCAGCTTGCCTTGCCAAGGCCGTTGTGCCTCTCTAAGTCTCTCTCTCTCTATATATATATATATATAGCATTTCAACTCCCTCCTCCAAGCAAGCATTCTGCCCTGCCTTTTCCCTACTTCTGTGTGCTGAAAAGCAGGTTTCAGTGCTGGTTGTGTTCTTGCAGCGAAATCTGCAAATCATACAGGCTGCCAAGAGGTGACCTCTGAAGCACAGAACAGTGACATAGTAATGATCAGCTGGAATTGCTCGTATAGAATTGCTTCAACTAAGCTAAGCCATCACCACTGTTCAGGGAATTCTTCAAGCTCTGCTCAGTAAACCAGTTTGGAAACTTTTGATCCAAAACCTTTACATGTGGAAAGGTTTTAATAGTTACCAACCCATTCAAAAGAATATCTTTCAGGTCTATCTAGAGTTAAATAGTTGGATGGCTCAGCATATGAAAGGCATATTAAAAGCAAGAACAGCTCTTCTGACTAACAATATCACTGTGGTGTGTAACTAAGAGTACAAGCTTGTAAATGATTATTTTAGGTAAAGGAATAGTTAAAATGCATATTCTATTAAGTACTACAATAATTGAGTCATAACTTTTAAAATATGGAGTGTACTGCTAATGCTTACAGCTAAGTTTTGTGGTCATAAGCTGAAATTTTCTTTCCCTATGTATCTCTTCTATCTACTGGTATGTGTTATAATGTAAGCACATAGTTATTTTCTTTTTTTCTGGCCTGAAATTGAATTAGCCTTTTCGCTTCCCATTGTGGCAGAAACATAGGAAAGTCCTGTGCCTTCCCATGGAGAGTGATTTCTGAGCTAGATATATCACTTGACATTTCTTAAAATTGCTTTCTTTGTTCCAAAGTAACTTAATTTACAGCTTTCTATATTTACAGTGTTTCATAAAAAGAAATTGTGTTTGGCTTTGTTAAATAAAAGCTGAACAGCTTGAAGTGAGGTATCTTCAAAGTAACAAGAATATTGTGCAAATACTTCAAAAAAATCAAATAAAATAATCATAATCAAATGTTGCTCAATTGTGTTTGGATCCTACAAGTTAAACTCTGATCAGATTGTACAGCAAAATGCTGTAAAAGCTAGCATGGGTTTACTGGTGTTCTCTCTCCTGGGCCAAAAACTTAGAGATTTGTGTTCCAGCTAGAATAATTCCAAGAGGTTTGTGAACAAATTTAATCAAGTCTAGTTTTGATGCTACTTTTCTTCTTTTTTTCTTTTTTTTTTTTTTTTTTTTTTTAATAAGACTTTCATGTTTTCATGTCTTAGGCTCGGAAAGGTTGAACTTTCTTTGAGCATTACTGCCTACGATTGCTCAGTTTTGTGTTGCTGCTGTATATTAGGCAGACCTCTTCAGTTAGTTTTGTTTTTCGTAATGCACTGCTTCTTATGAAGAATGTCTGTCTCTTGAGAGAAACACAGAGGAAAGAGAGGACCACTATGCCTACAGAAAACTTATAGATATTAGAATATTTTGGTACTTGCATTCCTGCTGTAAATTCTGTACTGTCAGAAAGAGACTCACTTTCGGAAAACTATGTTTGCTACTTCTGTATTCCCTTTCTGACACTGGTGTGTTACCTTAAAGATCATCTTTTTTCATCTTTGCTTTGTCATTGGACTACTATGGGCTTGTGTATGGAGGACACATTTTACAGGGAGAGACTTTTTTGCCACATCAGTGTTCTTTCTCTTCTATTTTTTTTCTGCTTAGGCCATCATAGAGGTTTCTCTGTGGGCCGGAAGCTTCACCCAAGGAGAACAGGGTAAGCCATTTTCATCAGCATCCTGGATTAGACTAAGGGATAATACAGTCCCATATGTCCCCTGTCTTGCAATAGCTGTACTTGTTAAAGAGGCGCTTTCAAATATGAATGTGCTATGGACGGTGGTCAGAGACATGCAGCCAAGGACAAATTACTGTAAGCATGGCCTTGGCACTTCCACTGACACTTCAAAATCTGCAGGATTGGGAGATGGCCTCTGATGTCTGTTCATGAGGATAACTACTTGCACCCTGCTTCCTCCTCTGAGTGCTCTAGTACTTCCTTCTCTCTGAACTGCAGGTCAGTTTATATTAGTGAATATAACAGCAAGAGAGCACAAGGGTTATTTTGATAGGTCTTCTTCTAGTCTTTATTGCTTTGTAAAGGAGTTTCAGCATGAAGAGTGTTATTTTGTTTTGAAGGTATTCTATCTTTTGTGTGTGTTTATTGGCACTTGTGTTTTTAATATAATAAATTTTAATAAGGATTCAGTCTGTATAATTACTTCGACCATTTGATAAGGGATAAGGTAAATAGGATAATTTCTTTAAAATGCTCTTGCTAGACTCAGAAATTATACTAATTTTTAGTCTTACAAATGGGTTTTTTGTGGTACTAACTGGAGAAGCCATAGATTTCTAGTACATATTTAAAATGGAATGTTTTTTTTCTGGTGTTATAGAGGAAGAGAAATTTCACAAAATGGTACATTTTCAGAAAAATGTACACAAGCTGCTGCGACTTAGAATTCTGTATAATATGAAACCCTCTTAAAGTTATGGAATTGGAATGTAAATTACTCTCGGTTAATACATTTGTTGGTATTTTTTTCAAATTTCATATTTTAAGATTGAAGTTGGGGTTCACATCTGAACCTTACAAAGGCTTCCTCTCCAGTGGACCACACTAGCTATGGGTGCAGATTTCACATTAGTTTAGACAGTTTAACGCACTGGAGCCCTGAACCTCTCCTGGGTATAACTTGCAAGACGGAAGCGCATTGTATCTTTTTGTCTTAACTTTGCAGGGAGTAGAGTGCAGACCAGCAGAAAACCAGATGGATTTTATGGCAATGTGGTGACATTGCCTTTGGGACTGGTCCTTGCACAAACTGCTCTGCTTTGGAGGTGCTGTATGTCCTAGGATGAAGCTTCCTTAGTTTACTAATCCTACACGTATGCTTGAGATGACCGATGGTCCTTTCCATTTAATTTTCACCATTTTTGGCTCTTGCTACTGCAAGTTGGTCAGCTCAAGAAGGAGGCAGGTTAAGATGGGAGTTTAAATAATTGCTGTTGGAAGGATAGCTTTCATGTCTGTCCTAAGAAGAAATAACATGGAATATGCAGATAGGACATGTTTTTCTTCTCTGTAAGCCCTACGTAAACAAAATTGCTCCTTTCTTGGCTCATTGACTCCCAAGGGGCTCCTCATTGGAGTTAGAAAAGTAGAGTTTTGCCCATATGAAATTTGAGTCTTAGTGATCGCCTTCTGATTCAAAATTGTTACAGTCCATCTGAGTGTATTTACAGTTCCAACTAATTCTTTGCAGGCTCTTTAAACTAGATTATGCAATGTGTGTTTTTACTTTTATTGCTTTTCCTGAAACTCTAATGTTCCTGTTAATGCTGTTCTGAAAATAAAACATCTATGTAACAAAACTATCATATTTTACATTTTTTTGGGATGGTTTCAAATGTAAAAAGCATGTCAAGGTGAATTGTATAATAGAATGAGGAATGTAGACCTTCCTTATTGTCCTCATGGGAAAATAATAATCATGATGCCTAATCTGAAGCCAACTGAAGTGACCTTGGAAAGGGAAAAGTAAACCTTTCCACTGGCTATGGATCCATTGTGTTTCAGTTTGAAAGCTGATTGTTTTCATCAGTGTCACTTTGCATTTCTTATTAAAATCTTGGGAGCACCTATGTTACAAATTCACATGAGGGGATGTAAAGTTTCTTTTGGTATGCCAGTATAGTAATTTCTGAGAAAACAAATACTGCTTTTGGAATAGTGTGCCCTGAAGAAAAAATCTGGAATCCTTGAAGTAGCTTCAGGGGATGATTGAGAGAATTTGAGCTAGGACCCCAGGAAATGCATCAATAATGACGTATGGTCAGACTCTAGGAACCAGTTGGATTTTACATAAGCTTATTGTGAGCTGCCAAAATGAATCAGGACAATAGCTGTACAGTCTTCTGTATTTATGTTTGATTTTGGCCATTTCTTCACAGAAAATAAAAATAAATTGGAGTTTTGTGCCTGCATTTCAGGGGTCAGTGCTGAGGGTACCACAGAAAAATAAATGCACAGGAACAGAGTAAACTAACAACAGCTTGCAGGCATATACACAAGCTTTCTCCATGGTCAGAAGAACTCATGATTTCCTAGTTAATTTTTTGGCCATCGCAGGAATATAGAACATGTTTTGATATTTAAAGATACACACAACTTCTATTAAAACCATTGCAGTAATCAAAGAACAAGAAAATGTTTAAGACTATCTTTTTATGTTGGAAAAAATCACCTTACAGATTTTTTTAAGTTCTTGTTGTTAATGATGAATCTATCCAGGTATAACTAAGATAGAGCAATTCCAACACAGACTTCATTCAGAACTTTCTGGTGAGTATTTTGTGTAGATTTGTCCCTTTATTTATCCACAGAGGATGAGATGTTGAAGACCTTGACCACAAAATTCTAGCTTTCTGCACCCAGCTGCTACAGTTTGTAGTTCAGGATCTCAAGGTTATCTTTTTCTCTTATTTTTTTTTTTTCCTTTTTTTTTTTTAGGAATTATTTAGAGACTATAACTGAACATAATACAGAATTATTAAATGCTTTACCTTAATCATGTGCAGATTTAAAAGTATTATGTGACCAAGTCTTTGCACGTGCAAAGAACATGTTTGTTGCCACAATGATACTTCTCAGGCATCGCTG
This sequence comes from Psittacus erithacus, assembly GCA_009867235.2. Taxonomy (NCBI): domain Eukaryota; kingdom Metazoa; phylum Chordata; class Aves; order Psittaciformes; family Psittacidae; genus Psittacus; species Psittacus erithacus. The sequence continues at coordinate 42,455 of WYDI02002085.1, forward strand.
TATTGCTTCTCACAGCGTCAATCAAATCCAGAGTCCTCTGTAATCATTACACAGTTCCTCTGAACACAACTTACTACATTGGTTCTACTGATTATTGAAGCCCTGGGAAGAATATTGTCAAACCAAAGTAGAAGAACATGCATTCTTCTCTCAAAAAATCATCTGTCTCTGCTAGGACTTCTAGACGTTTTCTTCCACTTTCTTTCCTGCCACCTAATAGCCTGGAGTGATAGGCCTAAAAGAATATCCATAGGAATCTAGAGGCTAGGAATTAAATTCAAAGTCCCTTTGAATTCTCTCTTATTTTCAGGCACAGCAGAAACACTGTTCTTTCTGTTTTTCAAAAAAGTCTGTACCTGCTTACAGTTCATCCTTTTTTCTTTAGGCTTTTTCTTCAAGGACATATTGCATTCTGGTTGTGTATGTGATGGCAAAGTGAAGGTAAGATGATAGCATATGCTTAACTCTCTGGTTTAATTTTAATAATTTTAATTTTAATAGTCCTAACTGAACCCAGTGATAATGATGCCATAGGCATACAGAAACAGTTGAAATATATACTATTGTGGGAATCTGAGTGCATGCGTTGGTTAGCATATGCTGAAGTTTACACCGTTGTTTCTGCTGCCTGAATATACATAAAAGCCACATCCCAAAGTCTATTTAAATTCTTGAGTCTATTTCACTTTATTAGTGCGACCATTTGGATACCATTTTTATTGCTTACAGCAAAAATACTACTTGAAGCCAATTAAAATGGGTAACATCTTTTTTTTTGTGATTAAATACATACAGTAACAACACAGTGGCCAGCTCTCCTGCCTTCCTGCTCCAGGTAAAAAACTTATCAACTTTAGCAGTGCTTTGTCTAAATAAAGGTTAAGCAAGGCTTGCTGGAAGCACTGCCAAGCAGATTATGAGCAATTCTTATTTTCTTCTATGTAGCAGACTTCGAGTACAGCTTTCTCTCCCATCCCTTAAAAACCCCAAATGGTTCTAAGAAGGAAGACATAGATCTGAATCTCTAGTAGAAATAAAAGACTGTGATTAAATAATTTCTCAGAAACATCCTTGACTGAAAATTTTCAAATTACATCAAAAAATTCAAATATAAGTCAGTCTTTAGACGGTGAAGAAGTCACTATTGTGCGACTACAGCAAGGAATCCTGAATGCAAAGGTATGTGTCTTGATACACCTGCCTGACAAGCCTGCATAAGAGGACCACAAACAAGTGAATAAATCTGGGACGTTTCATGTGATACATGCTAGTGCTTTTTGTTGTAAAACTAAAGGAAATCTGAGTCACTGCAGTCTTAGAATGTAATGTCAGATAAATGAGAACCAGATCACAAAAGATGAAGCCAAGTACATCATTATAAGTTGAGTAATGTGAACGACTTACATAAACTATGGCTGAAACTCGGGATTTAGGAAAAGACATCACCCCTAATTGCATCAAGAACAATTAAAAGCCTGTTAGTCTGCAAATTGTCTATCAGGAATAAGAGTTTCATAAGTCTAAGTCATAAATATTTAATGAAAGCAGTTTTTGATTTTGAATTAACTATTTTCCTTTACCTTACCTTTCTTCCTATGTTATGAATTGCCTTTCATTTATCCACTGTCTTCCCCAAAATGAGGAAATAATTGCATGTTGTCTTCACTTAGACTCCATTTTCACCAAGGATTTTCAGTCCAGATCTTTAATGAAATCCTCTGCTCTCTGAAGACCTTTCTTGTTTTACTAATGCTTGTTTATGAACTCACTGTTAGGTTCCTCATTTTCTGGTCCATTAGTTCCATATAACAGGAATCCAGGTGATCCTAGTACTCTGTTGAAAAAAAGCGTCCTATCGTAGCTGTAAGGTCCACAGAACTTCTAATAACTTTGTTTCTAGTCTTCAGATAATGATAAAATTAATTTATCAACCCGCTCCTCTTAATGCGAGGTAACATCACCATTAAGTGATTGCTGTTTGCTCTGGATGAAGTCATTCACCAAGAAGCTCCATTTATAGGATGCACACTCACATGATGAAATAAACCGCAGATTATCAAAGGCTGTAAGGGTTTTAGAAGACTCTGGATGAGACTGTGAAGAGGGAAGGCATCAAACTGAGAACAAAACTTAAGTCTTGCAAGACAATTCTGTAACATCTCCAGTGTGTTGGCATGCAGACACATTAAGAAACTTTCACTTCTCTTTAAGTTGCCTCAAAGACCATGGAAATTCTTTGGTGGCAGGAGATAACAGATGCTGAAGTCCTACTAAGAGCAAATACATCAGAGATTTCTCTAATGTACATTTGAAGTGGTTGGCCATGTCATTCAAATGTGCGAGGGCAGACTATCCCATTAGACATTTAAGTGTGGTAAACACTTGTGGGAGTCAGCTTAAGAGTTATAAAGATCTTCTAGAGATTATCATAAAAATGTGAAAAGTCCATTGATTTATGAGCTCATGATGCTCACAACAACAACAGAAAATGGCAGATGATGATTTACAGGGGTTTGAGGGTATTTGAAACAACCAGTGGCCAGCTAGCTGGAGAGCCTTTTTATTTCTTCTTCTTTTTTTTTTTTTTTTTTTGGAGCAAGAGCTACACTGAATTAAGTCTGACAACTGTGTGGTGAAAACAGTCCTTGGATTTCATAATCATAAGAGAACTCATCATCAGTTAACGTAGAGAAGAATTTGTCTGCTGCCATCATGAATAATAAGCACAACAGAACAGTCTTTAAGCAGTAGCTACTTCTTTTTACAGCTCAGGTTTTCCAGTTCCCATTATAAATACCTTTAGAAGCAGCAAGAAATCTAACCTCTCTTCTGAATTGTCTTCCTAACAGATTTTCTCAGGCACTGCAGCATTCAAGTTGGAGACGAGAAACAGGGATTTGTTGGCATCTGCTGAAGAGATATTTGGTGGAAGTGATATGTTTTTTACAGATTCATTGCAGCAGATATTTTTTTTGACTCTCCTTGACACCTGTTTTATCATAATCGAAATACTGGATTTCACATATGAGAAAAGAGTTTAGAACTTGACTGATTCTTTGACACAAAGCAGAAACTCTTTCTTAGGTCAGAAGACTGTAGTCCAACTGGAAAAAAAAAAATAGAGAATTAAGACCATTTCGCTCTGATTGACAAACAGGCTGACAATAAGTTTAGAAGCTAAGAGTGCATATATGTGTATGATAGCTACTGACATATTTGTAAAGCCATCTTACCTGGCAGTAGCAAAGTTTCTTCACATTAAATCATCAGATGAATTTAATACGAAATTGGATGAAGAATACTAGAATGAACAACTTGTGCTACTCACAAGTAGCTCTTGTGGAAGCATGTCTTGATAAGTCTCGATAGATTGAATAAGCTGCTGAAAGCTTCTGCTCCAGTGAATTTTGACAAACCAGGCATTTGCTCCGCTTCTGCAGCTGGTTCATAATAACATCTGGTACAGTACGTTCTCTCTAGGTTCCAACAGAGCAAAGATTTGATACTATTGATTCATCTTGCTAGGTTCCAGACATAACACAAACTGAAATATTAGAAAGTAGAAAACTAAACAAATTGATTTGTTTTAACTTGAGGTAGCAAAGCATTTTATTTTATACAAAGAGTGCTCCTTGAACTACTGGAGGAGCCAGATGTTCTTTTAAATCTGGCAAAAATAAACTTTGTGTTTAAATTAAAATGTCAACAAGGATTTCATTATGTCAGTCCTGATTTCACTCATTTTACAAAAATTACAGACCTATAAAATTTTGTGTATTAATTGCCAGTCAGTGTTCCAGGGATGGGTAACACTGAACAGCTTTTCCAATTAAATTACAAATACAATACTGGAAAATGGCACCTTTGTCTCCAGTGTCATGAATTTGCCTGGATATTCAATAATTCAAGACCTTATAGAGGCCTTCCACTACCTAAAGAAGCCTAGGAGAAAGCTGTTGTCCCATCACAAGGACAAGGTGTAATGGCTTTAAGATGAAAGAGGGTAGGTTCAGATTAGAGATTAAGAATATCTCTGAGGGTGGTGAGACAAGGGAACAGGCTGCCTGAGAAGCTGTGGCTGCTCCATCCCTGGAAGTGTTCAATGCCAGGTTGGACTGGACTTTGAGAAACCTGGTCTAGTGGAAGGTGTCCCTGCTTGTGGCAGGTGCCTTGGAACCAGATGATCTTTAATGCCCCTTCAAACCCAAATGTTCTATGATTCTGTGACTCAATAACCTGCACATCTGATCCCTTAAAGTGTTCCTTGGCAGTGGAGAATCAAAACACCTACCTGGATGCCTCTGTGTCCTTCAGAGATACCAAAGGTTTCGGAATTAGATACAATGAAAAAGTGAGATTTGGCTGTACCTAGAGTTGACAATCACATATATTAAGATTTTTAACTGGAGTTTGGTGTTAGTTTATACATATATATATTTCTATACATATTTTATATTGGCTTACATTATACCTTGTTCTGAGCACAGTGTATGTATCTTTTTGGCATACTCTATGTCTTTTAAAGTACAACTCCTATAAATACAGATAGGTTCTAGATCAGGCATGGGCACAGAACACTGCTGTCAATTCAGCTAAATCATAGAGCCAGAATGGATTCCCATTGTGGAAAGACAGAGCATTTGGCATAAAACCTATAGGTAAAAAGTTAATTAAGCAATATATTTGGAATGCACCTGAAAGTGTTGGGTGATTTTATAATGCAACCACACTTCGTGACTCATAGCTGCAGGAGATCTTTCATGTCGAACTAAGAGTCTTCAAATTGAATTTCATTGTCTCATACAACAGCAATCAAAATTACACCTTCAAATGCCTGTTGCCATGTAAAGATTACATATTTGTAGATATACAAGTGAATTTTGTAAGTACATCTCATCTAATCTGAAGGACTCACAGAGATTTTCAATATTAAAAACAACTTTACAACATAAATATGAAAATATGATCACAACTACATCGACATTGTCAAGTAAGAGTGGAAAGCATTCAGGATTATGTTTTTTAACACTTACCACCACCTATTGTTCAAAATATTTGTCACTCAACAAATTCCACTAAGCGTCCCAAAACTGAATTAATTCCAAAGCTACTTACTGACACTGCAGGATGAAATCTGGGACTGGCACTATCTTTTATCACAAACCCAAAATACCTCATAATTTAGTAATCATGGAATCCTTTCTAACCAACTCACATAAGTACTTCAAATTTGCTCATACAAAGCAGGGAGATAAGACAAAGTATTGTGTATTTTGGAAAAAGCTTTAATGTCTGCAGAACTGGGTATACATGCTGCCTCAGCAAATTTTTGAATCAAAATGTTTGATTTGTCTCAGTTTTAGAATTCTGCAAGGTGGATTACTCTGTTCCCATTAAAAGAGATACCAAATTCAATGAATTTTTAAATCTACCTGGGGTGTGATCCTTTCCATTCTCACACCACCACCACCACCCCCCCCGCCTTGTGATTGTGCATTTTTTCTGGTATTCAACATCAAAACTTTTTTTCGAACCTGATGGAAAATACCTGTTTAGTTTGGGAGCTGTTATGTAGATTAATTTTTCTTTTGTCATAGCACATCTATCCCTTTGTTTTTATTTCCTTTTCAGTTATGTGGCTAGTGAACTTATGATTTGTATCAGTCTTCTGTTAAGAAGCTTATAGACTTTTGATATTTCTTGCCTTATCCCTATAATTTTTGAATTTTGAGCATATTTTAGCCAATCCTTTTCCCCAAAAAGGAAATATCCTTTTTTATCTCTTTATTCGTTGGATTACATATGAACACCTTTTCCTTTAATTTTATTGCTCCAACTATTTGCAATGCAAACCATGATTAATATTTGCGGTTTTGTTCTAAAAACTTTTCAGGTGGCCTATATAGTTCTTAACTTTGTTAGTATATTAGACGTGGACTGGAGCACTTGTCCTATGAAAACAGACTGAGAGAGCTGGGCTCGTTCAGCCTGGAGAACAGAAGACTCCAGGGAGACCTCAGAGCAGCTTCCAATGCCTAAAACAGCCAAAAAGAAACTGGTGAGGGATTTTTCAAAAGGGCCTATAGTGATAGGGCGTGGGGGAAAGGCTTTAAATTGAAAGAGCATAAATTTTGATTAGGTATTAGGAGAAAACTCTTCCCTGTGAGGGTGGTGAGGCACTGGCAGAGGTTGCCCAGAGAAGTTGCGACTGCCCCATACCTGGCAGTGCTCAAGTCCAGGCTGGATGAGGCTTTGAGCAACCTGGTCTAGGGGAAGGCGTCCCTGCCCATAGCAGGGAGAGTTAAAACTGTACGATCTTTAAGGTCCCTTCCAACACAAGCCATTCAATGATTAACTAGCTCCCAGAGTTTCTTAGTTCACTCATCTGAAACTGAGTGTCTGCACTGCACTTCTTTTTCATGCCAACTCTTTTATGATAGCTTTTATTTTATTTGCCCAACCAAAATCTAGAAGATCCTCACCTCTTATGGGTTCAGTTGTCAGGTGAGAGCTACTCTCTCCAGGGCTAACTAGCCCTGTTATTCATAGATTGTTTACCCAGTGTTATAATTTACCACAATGACAAATTTGCAGTAGTACTTGTCTCAACCAAAATTACTAAGATCTTTGTTTATATCCAAATCAAAACTAATCTACTCATAGAGATTTGCGACATTAATCTCAAAACAATTTGTGGCATCATTCTTCATTACAGACTGACTTTTTTTGCTCAGTTAGATTTTCTTTTATTTATATTTTCACAGTGTCTGTCATCACAAGTGTCATCATTCAGTTTGGCACCTTCATTCTTATGTTTGTCTGTCCCTCTAAATCCTACACCTATGCTTCAGGTACAGTAGCTGTTTGTTACTTCTGCCATCTCTGGTTTCCTATCCTGGATTAGCAGCTCTTCATCCATTTTACTCCCAGGTTCCTTGTGTTCATACAATAAAGGTTTCAGTTGCGTTTTATGAATCATGCCTAAAATTTCTTGAGAGCAAGTTTCCCACACACATTTGTAGTACACAGACTTGGCTTTTAGTTTCATTCTAACAAAAACAGGTCTTTGTCCTTTTCTTTTACTGCCAGCAGAGCATAACCTTATATTTTTTGCCCAGCAGGCATAGCCCAAAATCAAATAAATTCTATGAGTACAGTCAGGCCTGTGACAATGATTGCAGTAGGAATGAAATTCAAGTGTTACTCAACATTTTTATTGAAATAAGACAGGATTATTCCTTTTAGTGCTAATAAAAATTAAATCTGGATTGAGAAACAGTAAAGTTTTTGTCCCAAGCCACAAAAAAACTTTCTAATTTTTCTTATCTCTGAAACTTCTTTTTTCTTTTCTTTTTTTTTTTTTTTTTGGTTATAAAATTGAACATAAATACTGGTCTGTATTTGCTGTGTTATTGCCATACAACAGAATCAAAAAATCTGAAAATATCAGCTCAGAGGCAGTAGGCAAGGCCAGGAAGATCTGCTGTAAAAGGGCATAAAAGGGCAGAAAGAGGGATCCTGAGTGCAGGGCAGAAAGAGGGATCCTGAGTGCCTTGCCTTGCCTTGCCTTGCTCTAAGGCTGGCAGCCTCCAAGGCTCCCCACATTCATGGTGCTGGAAGTCTTTATCTCCTTGCACTTTCCAAATCCTCTACAAAACAATTTGCAAAGTCAGAATTGACCACTTTCATCTTAGGAACAGTGATTTTTTTACTATGAAAATATAAATTTCTGTTTTGGGGGAAAAAAAATCTGAAAGAAAATTCCAAAACAGCCCTAATAAAAATGCCCTCCAGAAACACCCCTCTTCAATTAAAAATTTAAACCTAAGTTATGTTTGGAAGCAGCTCAAACCCATCAATTTGGGCCACAGCTTGGGAAACAAGGACTATTTCACTTGCATCAGTTGAAGGTTTTAATTCTGATACAGGCTGGAAGTATTTTTGTTTCTTGGAATATCTCTTTGTTTGCCACTAAATTCCAGAGGCAACTGCCTGCAGCTGATGAAGATTTGGGTTGTTTAGCTCATCAACCCTAAATAACACAGCACAAATAGTCTTCATTTATTCCAACAATTTCCAAGGAGCAATATCTGAAATAGATGTCTAGATCCACTGCAAAAGGATCTAGAATGTTCTGCTCTGAATGCTCACCCTGGATCTCCATACAGGAAAGAGTTAATTATAATTTTGCAGCTACCATGGTACAGTGCTCAAAAGAATAGTGCTATGACCTATATCATCATTGTCTAGTTGTGCAGGAAATTATTAGATAGTTAACAAAGTGATTGTGAAATCCTGACTGCTGGAACCATGTCTCAGAAAGACTTAAAGGCCACATGAATGGTTTAATAGCTGCAGTTTCATAATTAAAATCATATCAATAATTAAAATATGTATTGTAATAAATACAATTACAATTGTTTAAAATGTTACCATGATATTTACCTAGGTACTGAGTTACTATTCACTTCTTAGTTGCCAAACAATAGTCTGATGAAAAACAGTTCACAGAATATTTTCAATATTTTCATAAGCATTAGACAGATTTTTTAATTAGAAAAGGTGGAAAACCACTTTACTTTTAATTACAATGACTATAATTATCTCTTATTTTAATATATGTGTATTTTTAACATATGAAATAAAATACATTTTAACATATGTTTTTTAGAGACAGTGAATCAATATAGCAGAGGATGAAAAATGAGCTTCTACCTAGAACAAACTTTTCCAGGAATGATGATATTATAAGTAGAAAATCCTAGTGGTATTGGAAGGACATCCTGTAAATACCCACCTGTGAATAACACACATTTTTTCACCTTCTAAATAAATAATTTCTAAATGAACAATTTTATATCACCTAAAATTTTCATACTTATAATTTTAGAATTTACGATATACTTCTGTAAAATAAAAGAACACTACATAACATAAATCAGTAAGATACTTATAAACATGACGGTATTTTTCAAAAAGTAGATTTTTAAAAACAACGTTATGAAACTTTGACATTAAAATACATTCCTTTCCCATAATTCTGTTAATATACAGTTCTTGTAGACACATACAGAAAAGGCACAAAATATATTAGACAGGAGCCCAGATGCAAAAGATTTTCCTTCATCTTTATATATTAATTTTAAATTCCTCAAAACCTTGTATGGATAACCCAGTATTGGTAAAGGTTGCCACTCCTAGCAGTAAGGAAATAAAAGCATCCTTCTAATGAAAAAAAATCCCATCTTGAATTTGTCTTTGGGACTAGGCAAATACCTTCAGCAACCTCACCGACCACAACAATCACATGGATGGTAGATTTGGCAAAGCAGATTAGAAAAGAAGGTCTTCAATTGCTCACCTTTTAGTTGCTCATAGAAAAAGTAACTACAGTGATTTCTCTTCAACTGGGTGATCACTGAAGTAGAAGACTCAGAATGATCTGTAGCTCAGAAAGAAAGCTGAGAGGTGGCATTGATGTCCTCCCCACTTCCTGAGGTGAACAGGATGTGTGGAAGTCCAGGTTGTTGATCCTGCTTCTGCTCTTCAGAGACTTCTGATCTGACTTTGCACTGCTCATCTACCAAGGCCAGTCAACACAGCAATATGCGTCATTGTCATTTGAATGATACATAATGTGAGAATATGAACTGAAAACTCCAACTTTATTAACTGTTGGACAAATGAGTGATTATTTTGCTGACACCCAATCTTGGTCACCAGCCAGGACTGATGAACCCTGTGGTGAATCTGATATTGGTTTGGGCATTTTTATTTACCTTTACAGTCTTAACAGGTTAGGACAATGTATTAAGCAGGAGTTAAAAAGGATTAATCTGTTCCCTGATAGGCGCTTCTGCATGTTTAGTTAGATTCAGATTCAGGGCTTTGGCATAAACAAATGAAAAAGTAAGCACAGAAAAAATCAGGTTAAGGACATATTTCTCTTGGGTAATCATCCAGCAGTTACAAGATATGCGAGGTTTAGCAATAGGCCATAACTCTGCAAACAAGATACTTTAATATAAGCTTCGTTATATCAGTTTTTCCTGTTTACTAATGTTCTGGTCTTCAGATAACTCAAATAACTGTACTTGAAACAATTGCTTATGATGAGCCAAGTCTGTTGAAATAAAGAGCTTTTGAAATTCCCTTTTGCTTTCTCTAGGGATTTCTGTTGCAAAAATGGGCTATGATATGACTCTAAAGGAACATGGTATAGGAGGAGCTTTAAAGGCAAACTCTACTTTTTTTTTTTTGGTCACAGTAACAATTTGAGACAGAATTCTGGCAGAGGCAGTTATATGGATATCCACTGTACGTCCAGGATAACCAGTTGCATTATCTTACTTTATATGTTTTGCTCAGTGATTAAAACTGTATTTTTTGGGTTTCAAACTTGGAACTGCCTTAACTCTTTTTTTTAACATGTTCATTATTCAAAACGTGATGAAACGTTCCATGTCAGCATCTCAGCCAAAGCAAACCTAAAGGAGATTTATCACTTTTCCGTTGAGATATAAAAGGGAGGGGACAAATCCGTTAAAAAATTGTACCAACCCTTTGCTAGATAAACTAAACTGCTAAATGCCTAAAGACTATAAACCTTTAACACTTCATCTCACCCTGCCTGACACGGCCCAGTGTCTCCGAATTTTCTGGGCTGTGGTAACAAAGTAATTGAGAAAACATCCCAAATGCCATGATATCCAAGACAGGTAAAAGGTGATAATGAAAATCACTGCCCTCACCTAGCTACAGTAAGGGGCGCCTACTAACTTGTCTTTTTCTAACCATGAAGTGTAGCTGTGAATTGAAGGTGCCAGTGGGCTAAGCCTAGAGAAAGGACTTTGTGATGTTCTAGACCCTGCCCTGTCTAGTTCAGGGCATGTTCTGACATGTTCTAGACCATGTCGTGAGTCATGAAATCCAGAGCACTCTAATGCTGTGGCTGAAAATATCACTTTCTTCTTCATCCTTCTGTCCCCAGCTGCATGTTCCTTCTTCCATTCTTTGTGTGAAACCTTGCATACATGGAACAACTCCAAAAACATCAAGTCGTCTTTATCTGCAGCACAGATAAATTTATAGCAGGAAGCATAATTTTAATTTCCTGATTTAACATTGTCCTGTATTTCATGTCTGATATTCTAGTTACATTGTATATGTTATTTGTGTGCTATCTGAAGCCCATCAGAAATTGCTCATTAGAACTGATAGTTTCTCTGCAAGACCCCATTCCTGTAAATTTTTCTGGTTTTATTCATCACTTTTATTCCTGGAGGGGATGTAAAAAACCACTGGTGAGAAACTGAGTGTGAAACCAGGGCCTTAACATCCCATATGTCTAGGAAAGAAAAAATAAAATAAATAAAACTAAACTTTTTATTAGCTAAAATTGTTTAACAAGGTTATACTTTTAAAAAACAAAAGACTGGAGTGTTGGACTCTCACCAGTTTTTATTGGAGAGAGACTGATGCAGAATATGCTTCCAAAACACTGGCACTAGGGAGCCCTGAAGAAATTACATAATTAAAGAACTCCCTTTTTCTATGCCTTCTACTTGCTGTTTTGCTGAACAAGCCAGTTCCAACTCTTCAAGACTTCTCAGAAAACATTTCAAAGAATTCAACCTCACTAGCATTACATGGAAAGCCATGGTAAGTGGCTGTTGATGGCTCCCAGTCAGTTTTCAAAGGGAAATAAAATACAGATTCTTCCTATATATCTGTTCTGAACCAACTTAATCCACCAGAGTACCAAGGTAAATCAGACCATGCTGAGAAGCTAGACAAGGACTCATACCAAAGCAAACTAGTTGAAAGAATACAGTTGGGCATGTCTATTTTATTGTGTACAGTTCTGGTGTCTTCAACATAAAAAGGACATGGAACTGTTGGAACAAGTCCAGAGGAGGGCCATGAGGATGATCAG
>WYDI02002087.1:0-40891 GCA_009867235.2 Psittacus erithacus
CCAGGGCAGGTTTAGATGGAGCTGAGGAACAATTCCTGCCCCAAAGGGTGCTCAGGCACTGGAACAGGCTGCCCAGGCACTGGAACAGGCTGCCCAGGGCAGTGCTGGAGTCACTGTCCCTGCAAGTGTTCACGCACCGTGGAGACGAGGCCCTCAGTGCCATGGGTTAGTGCTGGCCTTGGCAGAGCTGGGAACGGTTGGACTCCTGAGCTTAAAGGGCTTTTCCAACCTGGGTGATCCCATGGTTCCACGACTGCGCCCCAGGGAAGGCGGGAGGGGGAAAGCAGCTGCCTGACCCCTCTCCACAGACGCCACCTCTCCAGGAGGAGGGTGCCGGGAGGACGGTGCCCGCAGCAGCCGCGCCAAGGAGTGCCCCCTCTGCCAGGCCACAGTCCCCCCGGCCTCAGCCCGGCAGCTCCGGCCCCGCGCCTGTCCCCGGCTCTCCTCCCGCCCCGCGGCCCCCAGGCCTCACCCGTGCTGCGCTGCCGCCCGCCGCTTGCCGAGCACCCCGAGGAGCGCGCAGGCGGCGGCGGCGGCCCCGGCGATGGCGGAGTGGCGTGCGGTGAGATACTTGCTGTAGGCGGCCATGGCGCGAGTGCAGCCGCGGAGAGCAGCCGAGCGGAGCCGAGCCCAGCCGAGCGGGCGCAGGGAATGCCGGGAGCGGGGCAGGGCCCGCCCGATCGCGCCCCCGCTGACGGGAGGGAGCGGGGCGAACGTCGCTTGAGGGGCGATGGTGAGGGTGGGTTGTGCAGCGGAGGCAGCGGTTATCAATGCTCCTTTCCCTATGTCCCATGCCAGCGGTCACGTCTCATCGCCCAGGAGCGGGTGAAATGGAAAGGTCCGGGCCCGTCGCCGGGCCTCTCAGTCTGTGCCTTCATTACGTCAGGCACCCCCGGCTTGGCGCATCCTGCGCGGTCACTCGCTTTCATGGGGCATACAGTGTGATTCCCGAGTGTGACTTTTGAATGCCATATAAAAGTGGAGACAACACGAAATAAACTTCCAAGAGAGGCTTTGATGTAAGTTTTGCCATGCTATCTGTTTGCGGTTTGGTTTGGGGTTTTTTTGTTTGTTTGTTTTAGGGCCATGAAAGGAGTTGCTGAGATTGACTTCCAGACAGGGTGGAATGAGTTGTCACCTGTCTAAAACGAGGAAAACAATTCCTGTCAGGAGCAGATCCACGCCAGGTACGGCAGGAGATACCAGGCTGCCTCCTCCTATAAAACCAGTTACACTCGCGCAGCAGAGTTAATAACAGCCTGCCCAGCCAAGCTATACCAGCAAAAACACCCATACCAGCATAACTATTAACTGGCTCTTCCCCTGTAGTCATATCCCTCAGAAAGACATCTGATAATCTATAAGAAGTGGCTGTGCTTTCTACAGGAACTGGTCAGTTAAATATGTAAAGCCTGTATTGGTGCTGTGGTTAACGCTGACATGACAGAACAATTTCTGTGGTCAAACTGAAATGCAGATCAAAATGCAATTAGAATCAATGTATTCCTTTAGTCTAAAAAAGGTTTTCACACAAGCTTTTGAATACCTTTCAATGTTGTGCTTTTGTTACTGTGATATAGGAGTGTGAGCATAGGTCGCTGTTTAGCAGCTATTCCTGTTTCTTTGAAATACGTCTTCCTGGAGTAGCAAGGCCTCTGTAGCTTGATGAGAAGTAATCTCTCTTCATTGTGAATCACTACATGTGCTTTCCTTTCCTAGTCCGTCTCCTCATCCTTAGTATCATCAGGCATTTGTGGGGAAGTTTATGTTGTGATGTAAAGGACAGAGTCTCAAAACGCTAAAGTGTTCACATTTTCTAGAGCACTAGAGTCAATGCTGCTGAATCTACTTCTTTGGCACTTGTTCTGTGACTTTGGAGAAATCGGTAACCTCCCTGCTTTAAAATACCTGATGCACACTGGTGGTTTTTTGGGGAAAAAAAATCAAAACTTATTTAAAGTGTTTCTGATCCTCAAGAAAATACAGAGCAGAATCCCACAGCATTAATAAATTAATCTTGGTTTATAAGATAGATGTCTGTAAAAATACCATGGTTTTTAAAATCTTAGATACTTTGACAGTAGGTAAATGTGAGAACCCAAGAAGAGGTAGTTTCTTTATCAAAGTAAGCTTCCTATACTCAAATCATTACAAAAATGGAAATTTCTACAGGTTTTACTGCAGGCTTACTAATCTTTAAAGTACAGTTTTGCTGCTACTTTTAATCTCAATATCTATGTGAAGATGAAGAGCACTACAAGTCCTTTTCTGTCCTTAAGCTTAGGTTGGTTGTAACCTTCCACAGAACTAGTTACCTAATATAGCCTAACCTTGTTTATATAAAATATCCATCACTCTGGGTCGTGCTGACCATGGTTGTTTGCAGACTTGCCTTCTGCTGTGTTTGTCTTCTGCAGTGTCCTTATCCCACTTTTTGAGGCTAGCCAATACCATGTCCTATTACATAATTTATTTATCTTCTAACTTTTCCTTAAATAATTTTCACACACACTTATAATCTAAAAACTTGTCTTGTGCGTCCAGTCCTCCACTGTTTCTTCTACTGCTTCCACTCCTGAATGTTGCCTTTTTTTTTCAGAATAACTTTGTTAGCATGATTGATAAAGGGGCACTTAATGCAAAACATGAGGTTTTTATTGATCTATTATTTCATCAGTTTCCAACACTCATAGCTAAGCATATTCTTGATAAAGTCACCCACACTGATCAAATTCTTTTGTGACTAAAGCTCCTTTTTTTGTTCTGCAGATTGAGATCTGCTGCACTTACACATACTTTATATATTGCAGCCCTTTTATTTTCTTGGTATTCTCAGTACAAGTCAACTGTGAGAATTTTCCAAGGTAGCAAATGACAGCAACATTAATGCAAATGCATTCCAAATGTAAAAGGTAGAGGTGGAGAGGAAGCCTGGAAGAAGGCAAAGAGTACCACGCCTGTCAGATGGATTAATAATAGTGTGTGTAGTTTCTCTGAAGAAACAAGATGAAGTTGGCAACTGTGCTTTTAATACGGTCTATGGTATGGCTCAAACTTCTTTCTGCCTATGCAAGAACATCAATAGAAAGCAAGCTATTTAAACTAGAAAGTGCATTCCAGAAGACAGAAGCCTGTAGGAAGAAAAACGCATGCTTGCTATTAACGCCTGAAAACTCTATAAAGGGCATCAGGAGACCTCACAACAACAAGAATTAGGCTATGGTGCTGTATCTGTAGTGTTAAGCAGCAGTATCTGCCTAAGCAGTTCTTCAGTTTCCGCAATTAAAAAAAAAAACAAACCTCTGCTTAATAAAAAGCAGTAATAAAATTGCTAAACAGTAATAAAAGTGCTAAACGTGTCCCCAGTCAATCTTGATTTTAGTCAGGTGAGTTTTAAGGAGTCAAAAGTCAAGAATACAATAAATTTTTATGGAGTGAATATTTTGTCCCACAAATAGTTATGGGAATACATTTTTTTAATGGAGTCTGGGTTAACAAATCAGAAGATGCTCTGATTTGGTTTCTCTCAGAACAGGAAGAACCTGTATTATTTGCTGTTGGCACTTGGCATACAACACCCAACTATGTTCTGAGAACAACATATCATCTAATAATTAAATGAAAAAATATAAGTCCAATGTAACATACATTAATATCATGGAGAGCAATTTACAGATATTGTGAAAGGTAGCAGAAGGATGAGATTCATTTATGTAAATTGAGATAAGCTGTAAGATGCAAACTGTGCCATGTATGCTAGTTAAGTTTTAAGGTAATTTGTATAGTGCTGGTCTCCATTCTGTAGACTTGCACTTACTTAATTTTTAAGTCCTCATAAATTCAGCAAGATTGTTTTCTTGTTTAATGTTAAGTACTAAGATAGTTGAAAACTTAGTAACTAGTGGAGCTAGAAGGACTCTTCCAGGGATTGATATGGTCTCTTTTGTGAAATCTGTGTTATCTCTTAGGAATATCTTAGTTGTAGAATTTGGCATGGTTTGTGGGGAAATTAATGAACTGCTCTATTAATGCAGTCATCAGTGTTAAGTGATAAGGTTTTGTCGTTCTCTTGAAGTGCTACAGCAGAGTATTGGTTTGTTGCTTGATTTTTAAGGTAAAGAAATTATGCATCTGAAGTTGAGCTACATTTAATTATGTATCATTTCATTTATGTGTACGTGTGTGTATACGAATAATGATACAGACTATTCCCAATGGCAGCCTCATCAGTATCAACCAAATCTAATCACTATGTGTTTAGCCACTTCATACAACTTGAAATTCCAGTGTGGGTGAAGTAGTGTGGATATGGTATCAGCCGCTCAAAACACAAGCCTCGATGTCCATGAAACATAATGCTGATTGTAACACAGGTTTGATCTTGAGAGTGAGGCCTACAGGGTGAAGTTGAAATGGACATAAACTTGCTCTGATCTGCAGAACACAGGGAGAAAACATGGTCCATTTTCTTTGTGTCTCATGTTTTCTCTTCTCGTTCTTGCCCTTCCCTTACCTACTTTCTGCATGCCCCTCAGATGACTGGGATGTTACAGGAATTTAAGATGTGGGAAGACAGTCCTTCTGAGGTGAAAGCAGAATTGGAGAATAATGTGGAAAGAAGAAGATAAGGGGTGTGTATTAAAAAAAAAGCTTAGAGAGCTTAGGATGAACAGAACATTAGCTTAAATACATGTATGCTTGCAGACTTTGTGTCATTACTGCTTTACTTCCCCACTGTCTGGGGATAGGAGCACTTGTCCTAACTGACACCATAACCTGCAAGAGCTTAATTGCTACACACAAGTCTACTTTCTGCATTTCCTTGATTTCTGACCATATTTTTGCTCAATACGTCTGTTGTTTTTAATGTGTCTGTGATGGCTCCTCTGTGAAAACAACTCTTACCTCTACTTTATACCTTATGCCTTTCCAAAATACAAGACAACAGATCAGTTTTTATAAGCACAGCTCATAAATTTGGAAGTCCAGGTGAAAATGTGAAAGTACATAGGAAATACAATTATTAGATCAGACTGAGAAGTTATCTGCTCTCCTGTTTGTGCATGGATAATATCAGATAGTCTAGGAGACAGTATAGGCTCCAAACATCTGCTTTCGTAGTGGATCTTATTCTAATTCCAAAGATTTACGTGTTGACTTAGTTCTAAAGTATGGTGTTTGACATCCATTCTAATTTTGGTTGCCATGAAGTATTATAATTACTCATATTCTGCTGCCGCAGAAAACACACCTAGCATTTCACATGACAGCAAACCACTGGTCTGTAGTAAGAATTCAGTTTTATTTTACTTACTGTTTTCTTTTGCTTTCCCTCTTAGTTTCTGGTTTTGGCTTTACAGAAAGATGTTTTCACTGAGCCATCCACAGTGATGCTTGGATTCCTTTTGTGAGCCAATGTCACTGGACAGTCTGTATGAAATAAATCCAGAATTAGATTTTCCCTCCAAAATGTAGTACTCCACATTTCTGAACAGTTAGTATCAGTCAGCATTTTGTGCCTTACTTGCCTACCTTATTTGGACTAGGTGAGTGGGTAGAAAAATGGTAAATTAAACTAAATGTTCCTGTTTAGCTTGCTCAGTCTTTTTCCTGAAGTGAATCACAGCTCAATTTGATCTTGACATCTTTTGGTGATCTGAAAGCCAAGGTATTGCACTGCTCAACGTTTATTTCCCTTATCTCAAATATTATATTGATTAGGTACATAAAATAGAAGACCAGAAGTCATTAATCAGTGTTGACTTCCTGTTGTATACTTAGAATAATTCTTGGTTGGAAAACTGTTCCCTTTTTTCATCAAAAAAAGAGAAAACTGAAGGAAGTTTTTAAGGAACGTTTTACTGAAAAGGCATTCTTGAACGGTATAATGGCTCTTTGCGAAGTCAAGGTATCAAGTTTGATATCTGAATTCAGTAATTTAAACCAAGGCATTTACAATAGGTTTATAACTAAGTCCTTTTTCCTTGGTAGAGCTGGAATTCTTCTACTGAGATTGCCCCACAATTCCCTTAGCAGGAGGGCTTTTCAGCTCCTTATGTCTTTGCTGATTTATAATGACACAAACTGAAAGTTGGCAGAAATTTTCTGCCGCACCATATTAATTTATTTAATAAAAGATGTCATGCCATTGGGATCAAATTATTTCTGAGAATGAGGCAATGGAAAAATAAAATACTTTCAGTATATTATGAAAATGTAGCAAGCTTTTAGGTCATTGTGCTTTCCTTTTCATTCAGGTGATGAAACTTGAATTGTTACAATCATTCAATCATATCACTCTTTCAGATTTGGTCAAGATGTATCAGGCATTAGATTTAAACCATAATAACGTTATCAGACCCATCTTTCTGTTTTCCAGGAGCTGTGGCCACAAATACACATTATGATGATGTGTTCTTTAAACAAAGTTTGGTTCTAACGCTGGTGATGTAGAAAGGATGCTAATAGAACAGAACAAGGATTTTAATACATTCTGTGTGCAGCTCTATTTGCTTAGTTAATCACCATGAAAAATTAGTAGTGAGGGTCCAATTTTTAGACTATGCAGACAATGCAACTGTTCTCCCTGTTGGCATATCCCTGGGAGCTATTGTCTCCTACTTCCTCTCACTACAGGGTCTTACAAACTATTTAGTATTTAGTACTTTTTACACACTAAACTTCTTGGCAAGTACAGTATTTCTTAATTATTGTTTTGAGTCAATATAGTTCAGATTTTTTTTTGAGAATTGAAATAGTCTTAGAACTTCTCCTCTTGCATTTATTAGCACTTACGCTCAGTTACCATTTTGCTGCACACTCACCAGCTGAAGAAAGATAGAAGGTGAAGTAGCAGCATGGTAACTTGAAGCCTCTCTCTTCCTCTATAAAGACTAATTAGCTGTTGATCAAGTATTATGCAAGCTGAAAGGCCTTTCATGCAGTGGGTGTTATTCCAAAATGCACATAGACGTGGCGACTGAACATAGGTAACATGTTTTGGCTTTAATAATGAGCTCACTGATCTGAATTCAGGGGGATAAAACCACGTAAGAGATTAAAGAAATGCACTAGGATGAGACAAGATTGAGAGTGGAAGAGAAATAAATGGCTTAACAAGAAATGAGTGAAGAAGGGCTACAGAAACTGCAGTGGCTTAGCAAGATAGTATTTAGGAAAGGAGGCTGAGCTGCCTTGTGCCAGGAAGCCAGTGGAAGGAGGACATAGGGACCAGCTGAACAAGGAGATTAGACAGGTGATTCTGGTATTGGATGAGAATTAAGTGATTAGGCAAGAGAAGCAGACTGGATCTGTGTTGCAAAACAGGAGGGTGACACTTGGAGCTATTGAGCAAATGGAAAGGAGGGATTTAGAGTTACTTGACTGGAGAAGAAAAAGGTTGAAAGCAGGCAATTTAAATTTGAGAAGGAACTGGCTAGACCAGGAACTTGTGGTACCTGAGCTAGCAATTTATGGTGGAAGAGATGGGGGAAATGTGGTAGGAGAACTATTTGACAGGGAGGTTAAGTGCGGCTCTTAGAATTATAGGATCATTTAAGTTGGAAAAGACCTTTGAGGTCATCAAGTCCAGCTGTAAACCTAACACTGCGAAGTCCAGCACTAAACCTTCTCCCTAAGTGCCACGTCTACATGTCTTTCCAATATCTCTGGGAACTCAACCACTGGCCTGGGAAGCCTGTTCCAATGTTTGACAACCCTTTTGGTGAAGAAATTGTTTGTAATATCCAGTCTAAACCTCCCCTGGTACAGCTTGAGGCCATTTCCTCTTGTCCTATTGCTTGTCACTAGGGAGAAGAGACTGACAGCTGCCTCACTACAACCTCCTTTCAGGTAGTTGTAGCAGTAGGACTACAATAGGAGCAATAAGGTATCCCCTCAGCCTCATTTTCCTCAGGCTAAACAACCCCAGTTGGCTTCTTGCATGAACCTGTACCTGATTGGGATTGCACAGCAACAGCCTACAGGCCTGCCCTGTCGTATATTACAAACATTTTTACAAGACACAACATATGAGGCTTCCCATATGATGGGAAAAAAAATGATAGTTCTATGGCTAAGGCAGATAAATGCTGATAAAATGATCTGAACTACCACTTCAGCTCTGTCACAGAATCCATGTTGGATGCTTGCTGTGGGTAAGTTATCTAAACACATTCAAAGCTGGCCTATAATTGCATAATTTCATATTTTCAGACTATCAGGAGGTATATCAGAGAGTTATTTGCAGAAGCGTTCTGTGTAAGTGGTTGCAGGTAGGTGGACCTTTCTTTAAACACAGTATTTTTTAAAATATTTAGCATTTAATATGTGTTTTTAAACTTTGCCTTGTATTTTGGTGGTGTTCATTAAACTCTAGTGCTGATTACAAATGCATTTAATAGTAGAAATGAATACTAAATAACTGTCTACTTACTGAATGAGGCAGCAATCCTGTGGTAAAAACATATGAAGCCATATAATTAAAGGTTGCATCTTGATACAGCCTTAATTAAAGCTTCTTGGGCAGTTTTAGATCACTTCCGTGTCAGGCTTCTTTGGGACTGTTCTAGGAGACACATGAGCAGAATCCAGCTTCTTTACTTAGCAACACTTTCTGCAAAAAGGTGTTTTACTAGTGCATGCACTGCCTTCCAGTAGTTGCCATAATGAGATGTTGGTTTAGATCTGTACCCTTAGGATCTAAAAAGCTTCCCATAGATAGGATCTAGGTGCCTTCTTTCTCAAAGCATTTGGTTTTACTCACAGTTTTGGAAGGAAATGCACTGGTAACAGAGTAGAAAGCTGCAAGGAAAGGTGTGAATAATGAATGGCTGATACTTGTCTAGTGCTAAGAAAATACAGAATGCAGTGGAGCTATAAAAAAGGTACGGAAGTGGTGGATCTTAAATTTGATTGAGAAAACCAAGAGAGTCTTTAGATCTCAGTGTTGATTAAAGATCACAGAACCATAAAAACCAAGGCTAGATGATACCTTCAGAATCATTTAGATGGTCTCCAATAAAGATAATACAGAATGAGAGGAATTAAAAAGGCCAGAGGAACGAGATTAGTAACAGAAAACTCTTAGTTGTATGGAACAAACAGGAAGAGGTACGTTGCTAATACATTGTAGAATAGGTAACAAAATGTGTTCCAGAAATGTGAAACAAAGTAGGCTTTTGTTAAATAAGCATAAGAACAATAATAGTAGAGGAGGAGGCAGAAAGTAGACCCCTGAAGAATATGAAGAAAATAGTAAAGTTCTTAAGATGGATGAAGCTCCTCTCCATGAATATACATAGAAACTGCTGGTGTTCTACTTTTTAAGAAAGGATGTTACTGCTATATGTTGCTACTACTACTTAATAATACTACATATTGCTGCTAATGTCTGCTACTAATAATTTTTTGGTACTAATTAATTCTAGTTTTTCTAATACTAATAGTTTGTGCTACTACTGATGAATAGACATTTAAAGTCAGATCACTAGGTGAAGTTATTTAGATTGATAGTACCCAAGAAATTGCTAGCAGTTAAACATCTTCTAAGATACTGCATATGGGGCTTCCTAGTATAGCTCATGCCCACTGGAAGTTAAAATCTGAAACTGAATTCAGCAGGGAATATAATGTACATAACTGTCTTAATGTGATGCCAATCAGGACAGTTGCTCTCATGCTACATAGACCAGTGTTTGACATGTTTGATGAAAACCATGATGAACATTTCTGTAGGTGTGTAAATATACATGTGTACACGTGTATAATATAAATACACAGATACATATGCACACTTTCTCCTTTTTTGGTACAGAAAATAAATTCATCTTTCATTCACAGGAAAAAATAAAGAGTGAAGTTTCATCCCATTCTAGCAGGAGGAATGCAAAGTTATATTACTCTTCAGCCTTGAGGCATAAAGTTGTATGTCTGTAACTAACGTGAGAAAATTCTCTGTTCCTTCCTACACAGAGCTACACCCTAAGCCACAGCTGAAAGCTCATCCTCTCTGCCTGCCAGCTAAGGTACAGTTTATAAGGCAGGGCAGGAATCTTTGCTCCTGCTCAGCAACACTGAACCCACACAGTTCATCTGAATACAGAATACATAAATAGAAGATACACAGTCTAACTATTAAGTACATAATCACCCAAATTACATCATTCCAAGTCAAACGTCAACTGCCAATTGCCCTGTTATCTGAAATAAGATGAGAGTGATTTTTTACCACAAGTAAAGGCATGTTTCCATGTTATGATCACGGCTTAGTTCACACCCTAGTTTATCTCACACTGACTGGATGGGAATAGCATCAACAGGCAGCAGAAGTAACCAAATACTAAGCATGGACCAAACCTTTAATAGCTGTGTATGTTAACTAATCAAAAAGAAATGTAAACTTAATCCTCCTAATTCTTTTTGTAAACTTAATTGTGCCATGCATTTGATGTTCAGAAACACCTGTGCTGTCTTTAAGCTTATTATTTTGTATTTCTTTTTGTAATCTGAAATTGTAAATCATAGGGCTTGACTCATAGGACTGCCGTCGTAAATGAGAAGCAGAGGAGTTGTTATCCAGATTGTACTGCTGAAATACCTTTCAGTCCAAGAAGCTCTGTAGTTCTGTAGAAGAGCAGGATGAAAGAAATTGCTAAAAGCAGGCATGACATCAGGACACGCAAGTACTGAGTAGCTCTTGTAGGCACATTTTACAGAGTTTACTTCAGGCACCTCTGAAATTGCCTTTTCTAAGATGGATGTTCAACAGGCTCATCTTCTGTACTGTCTCACAGCTTAAAGCTGTGTCGTAAGTAACATGTGTGTCTATTTTTTCCAAGATCTCAATAAGGAAAATCTGAAGCTTTTGTTCATAATGGTGGAAGTAGGGCTTGTGTAGCAATGTAGCACAATAGCCTGTGCTCTCTCTGTTAATGGGAAGAGAATATCTGTGAGGAAAAGATTACATCCTGGAGTAATATAGGAAAGCAGAGCATTGACTCTTTCTTTGGATAAAGGAAGGAAGCAAAGTAGTAATTGAAATCTCAGAAGGAAAGGTTAAGACAAGCAAGAAAAGTCTAGGGAAGGAGGAAAGAGAAAAGGCGGGGGGACGTTCTTACAAAGTCATAATAGTTGTTCCTCAGAAGTTCTAGAGGTAGATGATGGGACCTCCCATGGCAGTAGCAGGTTTTAGACTCCAAGTTTATTCAATTCTGTTGTGGTCACATAAGTACTGCCTCGCTTGTTCAATAAAACTTAATTCACCTTCCACACTTTTGGATAATGATCCAAACTGACTTCAAAGGTCTTCTCCAAAAACTCTAGATTTGTCATCTTCCATTAGAATGCAAAATGCAATCCCACAGTGAACACAGTATTAACATTGTGAGGATGTTTGCACTTGTGCTCTTGGAATGTGCTGTTTTCAGAACACCATTACTGAAGTAAAATAAAATCACAACAAATTGCAATACAGCTAATAGAAAAATGGAGCAAATATGAGAATAGGGATTAAAATTCTCTAAAAGTTCACTTTAAATCTACATAGTCTCCCTCCAACAGCAAGAAATGCCTTGACTAACACCCAACCGAAAGACAATAGTTTTTTTCCCAGATACTAGTTAATAAACACAGTGTTCTGAAAAAGAACTCAAAATGACTGTATAGGTGGTAGTGAATTCTTAGGTTGGGAGGCCAAACTAGCTCTTCGCATATTCAGTGTGGCTGTTTGCTTAGTTTGGTTGTGGGCTTTGTTTTTTTGCTTTTCCAAGACTATTAATGCATACAAGAACCTACAGTAGCACAAAACTCAGTCAACCTATGCCATGAAACCAGAAATTTCACTATGCTTGTGACCATTCACTGTACAGATATCTTATTTAACTATATTCTTACCTTTTGAAGGTAGTATTCAGCTGCTTCTTGGCTGTAATAAATAACACATCCTACCAGTCTTTAGTTGACAAGATCATCTGGGAAATACCAAATCCACTGCAGGTAAGGATGAGCTGACAACTTCTGAACTCAATGTTTCCTGAAGCAGTTTGTTCAATATTGATACTGGGGAGAGTGGTGCTATGTGGGACACTGTGCTGTATAGCTTGGACTTTCTCCCCACAAGTTTTCTTGTCAGCTGGGGGCTAAAACAAAAATAGTGTAAGGCTGATAAATTCACATTATAGGGTCATATTAGCAAAAAGGCACCATTAATTAGTCTTCAGAATAACAGTGTAAGAAGAATATAAACCTGGAAGAGACATAGATCAAGTCCAGTTCTTGTTATTTGAGGCACTGTAGCGCCTTGTTTCTTCTGTTTAGATTCAGCATTGAGCATTTTGCTCCCATGTTCAATGGAAATCTGGTTTAGAAACTCACTCCTCTGGGTTAGTATCTTTGTCCTAAATTCTAATCTTAATTTACAAATTGGCATTTTATACCAGTTTATTTTTCCTCATCACTGATTGCCCTTTTGCTTTAGCAGATCTGCCTCCTTGGTGTTTACCTGGTTAATGTCTTTATATGCCACAACTGTGTCTGATCTCAGCCTTTTTTTTTTACCTGCTCTGGGTCACCTCAGTAATAATTTCTGAACATGTGCCAGTAATGTGTGTCTTTTCTGCATATTGATTTACTTGAATTTTCCATTTTAAAGTCCTCGTGTCACTCCTGTTTCTGCAGGAAATACCTTTGGTGGCAGGTAAATCCTGCTCTTTTTGCAACTCTATCACACTTGTCATCATCCTGTATAAGCTAGATCAACCTGTTTTGCTATTTCCAAATACTGTGTTCTCCTTATGGTGCACCTTTTGTTATTATTGTTCAGAAGTATGATTTGTAGTTGGTCTTGTAGAATTTCACTCTTATGTCTTTGTTTCTTAGGATAAACCTTTTTTTTTTTTCCTGCACAATATTAATGATACCCTCAATTTTGTTTGTCAACAGAGAAACAGCTACATTTATGTGAGTTCACTATTAACTATATTAAAATCTAATAGCTTCTTGTAGCTGGATTCACTGTGCAAAAACCATTCACTGCCTTACCACGTTTAGCAGTTCCTTGCCTGTATTAGAATCCTTATAAAAATTATCAACTTCGACAGCTTCATTGATACATTTCTGAGTAGCATCATATAATGTGTTTTATGAATATTCACTTGAATAGAGTGTCAAGTTATATTTAGGGAAAACCAAACCTCAAACAAACCAGCTAAGTCCAATACTATCTTGTCTCCTTTTACGTCTGATTAGTCACTATTTGCTTTAAATTCAGGTTCCTTTCAGACATTAATCACCTCTGTCCTCTCCCTCCTTTATACAGACACTGTATTGCCTATTCTCCACTCATATACCACCCTGACTTTATATATTTACTTGAAAAACTTCCCACAGAACCAATCCCAGTCTTCTTATTATAGTTTGTTTCAGGATTTACAGATGAAGATTTTTCAGCTCATCCAATCCGAGTTTGTCTTCTTCAAACACATAGCTGCCAATTCTGTATTTTTTGTGTATTAACCACACTAGCCGTGGGTTGAAAAGTATATTTTAATCCGTTTTAGGACAGTAGCGATAACTCACTTCCCTTCAAATCAAATTGTAGCAGTCGTGCAATTACCAGCTGTGCCACAGGATGGTGCCATAAGGTTACGGTTGTAAACCGTCAACTGCAGTTTAGATTAACGTCCTAAAAAAGCAAATTATAAAGGAAATAATCTATGCAAATATGATACACTTCATGGCGGGATATATATGCATTTGCTGTCATCTTGTCAGATAATTTAAATGCTACAGTGATTTTTGTATTCACCTTCTCTTAATTTCTCAGTCTCTTGTGTGCATTAGAGGTGACTCTGTGGACTAGCTACAGTGGCAGGGAACATCTGTGCAGTACAGCCTTATAGCTGATGAAACAGTGTAGTCCTCTTTGCCTCCATAACTTTGATATTACGGAATATCTGTAAAACACATTGTGCAGAAATAATATTGGTAGTGTAAATACGAAGCTAATAATCTACAGATTTCATTTAACTTACTAAAAGTGTATTTAATGAACATACTCCTTCTGGTGTTATAGCAGTTAAACCAGTGAAGAAGCAGACATGTACAAGACACTTGAGAAATGGGTATTCCATTTCTTTTCTGGAGTATGTTAAAAGATCTTTAGAAAAAAACCAAGTTCCTGAAAATGCCTATATACCTGAAATAGTTGAGAATGATCTGTAAAATAAAATTAAAGTGACTAACATTGTCAGATGCTTTTTGTTGTTTGCCACAGAACTTAATCTTTTGAGCTTAAGAAGAAAATGATACCATAATTGTCACTCTGGTAGGAGCCCTGTACATGTTTAAGACCCCTTTGTCTCAAGTTTATTTTTATATTAATCACAAGCAGTTACATGACTGGAGCTATAGCTTCCAGTATCTCTGAATAAAACCCCAAATACAGACTTGTTGATTCAGGCTGTATCAAGCGTATACAATGTACCATAACTATATGGAGTTTCCAAAAAGCAGTATTTGTGTAGAATATAAGTTCTATTTATAGGTAAAATAGAATCATTAATATTCTCACTCTGGTTCTTGTCATGCTGTTTTGCAGTCTTACACATTTTTACTTCTTTCAGAGTAATGTTTACCATGGGTTTAGAGCCTTGAAGGCCTTCTGGCCTTACTGGATTTGCATTTCTGCAGTGGACATACGAATAAAGAGCTATCACTGGTCTATGTTGAAACTTCCTCCAGCCATCTCTGCAGTGCTGCAATGCGCTGCTGCCTAGTGGAACTCCCTGATGCCTCACCAAACCATCCGAATGTTTTCCGGGAAGCAACTGCTTTCAGTGCTATTCCAGGGTCTTTCTCTGTAACAACATTAACATTTCCCTTCACTTGGAACAGAATTGGCCAACATGAGGAAGATTTCAAAGCTTGTTACAAACTACTTCCTACCTGATGGTAGGAATAGAACAAGTCCAAGAACAACACAGGAATTACCTAGAGTCTGGATGCTCAATTATTTTTCTTTTCCTAGCTGAATTGTCTAGCTGCTTCTTTGGAAAAGGGTATAAACTTGCTTTCCTACCAGTTCGGGCTTTAAATCTTGGGACTCCTCTTGACATCTGTGTGAACAGTACCTGTAACCACAGAAATGGGGAGTTGTGACCCAGAGTACTGATTGACAACATTCTGTGATGGGAATCATTGTCCAAATTGTTCTGCAAAGTTTCACCCGCCTTCTGGACTAAATACTGCACACCTGATCATGGATCGGTATGGACATTTCCCTATTTCACCATCAGTGAAAGCAAACTAGCAGCATTTCCTTCTCCATACAAACCTTTCATTGTAAAGGAAGTAATTCAAAATGTCACTCATAACCACAACTTAGTACAACAAACAGTTCTTTATCTTTCATATATCTGTTTTAAGTCTTTAGGGAAGAATTATGTTAGATGACACTTACAGACAAACTTCTATAGGCACAGGAACACCCAGGAAACTCATAAATCTTCAGACACAAATGAAGTTACTCATGACCATGGGACTGAGTGCAATCATCCACTTCCATCAGAAAGAAAGCGTGGTGCCTTTTTCCATAGGTGTTTTATTAACTGGCAGGAATTCAGGCAGTGGCCTCCAGGTGAAGACAATCCTACCAGATCTGGAATGTGTTGGAAGCAATTCAGTGACTAGTTATAAAGGAAGGAATGTGTCCTGCTTTTCCTTGTTAGGGCTTGCTACCACCCCAGGTTCAAGGGAACTGTTTATTTTCCTCCTGGAGGGGGAAAAAAAACCTAACAAGCTTTATGTTGCATCTGAAGCAGGTGATATAAATAGCTTAACCCTTCTTACTCTCTCTGGTATTTTCAGCAGCATTACTTTGCATGGCTTCTTTCTTTTTCCTTTTGAATTGCATGGATGCAAAGCAGGAAAAATCTGATCTACCATACCATCTGCCTGTAAGTTTCTCTGCACTGAAGGCTACAGGGAATCAGTACTTCCCATTGGAATTCCAAAAAAGAAATAAATTTCTGTTCTGCATCCCAGTGCACAGGCAGAGCTACAGGTCCAGAATGGTAGCCGCTTCTCCCTTATTTGGTAACACTGCTGCACACTGAAAATTGAAAGCAGAACTTCACGAAAAGGAAACAAAAATATGAATGGAATTTTAACTACAGCCCTGTGCACTCTGGCACCAGGGGAAACCGCAAAGCACACACAAGTGTGCTGTATCATGTACTTTCAAAATGTCTTCACATGGTCATTTTGATGTGCAAGATCATATGCTGCTGCTGTTTTTTTCTCCTTTATGTCTTGTTTCACTCATTGCACAGTAGCATTGATGGAAGACCTGCTCTTGCATCTTGTTCTGATAGAGATTGTCTTCCCAGGCACTGTGGCAGGAGCCAGAGTCAGAAGCCCAGGCTGAATCTCAGCACAGTAGCTGTGACTCTCAGATATCTAAACTGGAGAGGCAGAGAGGTGGCAATTCTTCACAGTGTTTGTAAAGCTGAGAACTCCCTTCTGTTGTGTTTGCTAAAAGTTTAGTTTCAGGAAAGTTCGAGTTCTGCCAGGTTCTTGGGAGAAGAACTCCATAAGAATGAGTAGATAGACAGAAATCCTGCTTAGCTCAGGAAGTTTCTCAGTTGCAAATGGCTGGAAGCTCAAGGAAAGTGTTATAAATTCCTGTCCAGTGTTTCATATCTTCCTTAAGCATCCACTTATAGCTATTATGAGAAGCAGGATACTGGTCGTACTGGATTCTTGGTCTTACCCAGCCTGGTCATTCTTATTTTGAAGCATTACCTATTTCCAGTTCCAGAGTTCCTTCTACATGTATTCTATGCTCTCGTGTTTGGTTAGTACCAACAAAAAGCCCATACTGAAGAGGTAAAGGAACAGAGATTATAAAAAGCCTTATATTGTTGAGATTAACGCATGGCTGAGTAGATTTCCTACATGAATGCTTTCACTTTTAGTCTTTTAGATCCCACATTTGGATTCTATGTGAAGAACCTGATCTATAATGAAGGTGGCTTTCACTGTTTCATACTGGCTGCGTTGTGATAAACTAGGTTATTAAAATGAACAAACCTATTAAACTGCACTTTTAGGTAGGCAAGTAAAAAGAAAAACATGGATATCAATTATTACTCTCCTTCTGAGGCATTAACTGTATATATTTCTATTCTGAGCGTACTGATATATATATACACACCTTGAAGACAAGATAGCTGTTGCTTATGTAGTACATGTACATATGTGACCATGAAAAGCAGTACGTATTTCTCCCTTTCATTTCCTTTCCAATTCCTGCTCAAGTCAGAAACCTTCTGTTTTTCTGTCTGATTTTGACCAGTGTTGTTTTTCTGCAGATCTCTTACCTTTGAAGCCCTTTAACACTATCTTTGAGGATTTTCTTTTAGATTTCCAGCTTTTGGCCCTTGCAACAGCATTCCCTGACATACCTTTTGATGTTTTTGTAGGTCACTGACACGCAGTTTCACCTGCCAGCACACTTCAAAGCCTATAATGTTTGGCAGTCAAGCCTGTCTCAGAGATTTTCTATTGGTTGGAAGAAGTTACTGAAATTAGATGGCAAAGGCTTCATCAGCACTGGAGTTACATTCCTACACTGAAGATTGCCAGTGTTGCCTTCTTGATTATATGCTGCTTCATGGCTAAATCTTGACTTGGAGGCTGTCTGCCTGAAGAGGATGGTCTCCCAAAGCCACTCCACAAGGCTGGTAAGGAAGGCACCAGCCCAGGTTTGTGGCCTGCCCTTAGTAAAGGCCGATGGTTCTAGGAGAATGGAATTTGCATCTCCATAAGCTTGTTCCTGCTCAGAGTGCTCTTCCCAGAGCAGCTGCCAGCAGCATCTGCCAATGCAAAAGGACTCTTTCTGCACTCACTCCTCCTCACAGAGGCATCCTGTCATAAATGGAGACCACCATCTTTCTGGATCATGGGGCAAGCTGGGGTACTCACAGGGAATCTCCACGTGTTCCTACCAAGACACATAAATTCACAGAAGGAAGCTGAGAAGGGTCTCCAGTCAGCAGGCGTTCTGCCACAGCTCAAGGCTACATCAGCAGCTTTTCCATTCACTAGACTGCAAACCTATCATCTTTGATTTCTCCTTCATGCTGGTATCAAACCTAGTTCCATATTGCTGAGGTGGCAATGAGCCAGTAATAACTTGGACACAAACAAGCAGGGCTTGACTTATTTTTATTTAATACTGCAGTTTACTATTTATATAGAATTTGGATATCTAAGTCAGACTACAGATTTATGAAATAATATTTGCTGAGACTAAACTTTCCAATAGCTGTCAGTAAGTGCAAGGCATCTGTGGCTTTTGTCAGAGTAGACTTGTTAAAGCACTGTGGTTTTCAATGTAGTGAATTGTACTCTGTATTTTTATCTCATATTCATAAGTCAAGAGTAATAGAGCTTTACCCATTTCCGTTAGAGACCTTTAAGTGCAAATGTCATGTTGGATTATTTTACCTAGGTGAGATGACAGAAATAGAGGAGTTTCATAGCTTATCACTTAACCCCTCTGTGATCAGTATCATCTTTCAAAATATATCCTGTTCTTTTAGATACAGCAAATGTATTTTCTCAGATTGATATATATGCATATAAAGTAATAACGTCCTTATTTTGTACATATTATTCACTAAGGAGTTTCTCAAAGAGCAAGGTCTCAGACCCCTAGCTTCCATTGCTCAAGAAAATGTTAAATAATAATAAATGTCATTTAAACCGAGCCCAGAATCTGTTCTCACATCTGTTATTCAAATCTTACATTACCATAGCATCTGCTGTCTTGCAGCTAATCAGATTCAGCATTACTATTTAAAGCAAAAACAGGAAACAAAACAGACAAACCTCTGTTGGGTGTTGGATTAGCAGCTTCTAGGCCAGGTCCAGTGAGAGACTGAAGGGCTGTAACACTTGGTGTCCCAGCCCATGGCCTGCAAGGAATCCTGTATTAGGCACCTACACTTCCTGCATTGTGAAAAGGAAGATTTAGGAGCCTCATTATAGGACAGCTGAACAACCTGTGCCCCGGGCAAAGGGCCATTAAGGTCAGCAGGAGATCGCCTTCAGGAATTCAGGTGCTGCACTTAGGGTGTAGGAAGGTTCATAGCTGAGATCTGCTCAGGAATTGTCCCTTGAGACCATGAGAAATCGAATAGCATTCACTGATTTTATTGAGGCTTTTGTACAGTAGTTCAGGGATTAGATATATAAATTTAAGGGATTAGAAATATAAGACATTTAAGAGGCATTTAGTAACTTTCTCACCCTTACAGGGCTCATACCTGTATCTTTTCTACTTGTATTTATTTACACCACATCTAAGTCTCCCAACTGCACAACAGATATTTGTAATCATATCACTTGAGTGAAGGTCCAATATTTGGAAAGGAATTAAATACTGATGGGTGTAAAAGCTCAGCCTGAGTAGCAAGTCCTCTCCCAGAAGCTTTGTCTAAGGCTTGTATTCATTATCAAGAGACATTCATAATTAAGAGCAATCAGATTTTTTTTTTTTTATGAGAAACACTACTGACAAATCATGTAACTTGTTGCATGGAACTAGGAGCAGAGCCCTCTCCTGAGGCTCACCTTTGCTGCAAATCTAGTGACATGCTATAGAGGCCTTTACAACAATATTGCCTCAGGAAATTGATCTGAAGTCATCAATACCAGCAGGGATAAGCAATAGCATTGTACTCTCAAAATCTATGAACACACTGTGATCACCTTAGCAACTTCATTAAACGATATTATACCCTCTCGCATGTATGCTCCTCAGCGTTCAATAAAGTGGGATGTCATTTGAAAGACCCAAGTTAATACAGATGGTATGGAACCATAATCACAAAGGAGACTGTAACACTTGCTAAGGAAATGTTAGAAAGAACTTGACTGAGATACTCAGTTTATAAAGTCCAGGATGAAAACCACTGAATGAGCTCATTGTATAAAATATACTTCCTCAGGTAATGTGACCAGCATATGAAATTCACTGAAACTTCAGACCAGCCATACCTTATAGCTGTTTTCCTGTCCTTGGTAATACTATGGTCAGATGCTGATTCTGTAGTGAGAAAGCAGAATAACCAGATAGAGCTACATTAGCATAAAGCTTAGTTATTTATGAGTTATAGTAAGGATAAAATATACCTTGCTCTGCAATGATGAGAATAACCCAGAAAACATACATTATTGTATCTGAAATAGATATAGTAGCACAAAACCTGAATATGAAACAGTTTCTCCCAGCACAAACTGTGTAACAGCTGAGCTATCAACAGTGTCCCTCTTCAGTTGCTTCGCTCCCTTATTTATCTAGGCTCCAACATAAAAACATGATCCCTGGCAACAAAATTGCATAGAGAAGCCATGCAGAGTCCTTCTGCGCTAGAAACTAGCCCCGAAAACACTAAGCCATAATGAGAAAAGCTGTTCCAGCTTCGCCTACAGCAGGTTGTGGGATGGAAGCTCTCTGCCCCATCATAAACTATCACGCTTTGGTTTGCCAGCATCAAGGCAAGCTGTACTCACTCTCTTGGCAAAACCACCCCAGTGAACTGCAACACCTTTACCCATGGGGGTTCTTTTAACCTGGATGGTTTTGTCAGGACTGGATTTGGACAATCATGCCACAACATCAGAGGCAAAAGAATAGACCTGGTAATAAAAACCACTTAATTACATGTAGTGCATTTGATTGCTACTTAAGGACCTTACCTGCTCTCCCAACCTGAAGTACACTCTTTTCTCTGGCAAAGAAGTATTTTTAACTTACACTCCATTTTTCTCTAACAATGGTTACGAGGCTTGAATTGACTTACTGTAATGTTAGTAATTATGCAAATGGCAGGAAAGAAAAGTTTCTAGTCACACATTTTTGTTGCTGCTTTTCATCTGATTTACCAAACACTTAACCTACTAAGGACTGTTGAGAACATATAAAGGAATTTTTGCTTTACAGCTGAAAGCAGTAATGGTCAGCACTTTCAGGAGGATTTTGGCATGCTCTAGAGCAGTGAGAAAGAAACCCAGCAACAAGAGGAGCCCCCAAAGCACCCTGCAGGCCCAGCATCCTGAGGACTTTCAGAAACTGGCTAACACTATCTCTGTATCTTAGAATCTACTTCCAACCCTTAACTCAAAACATAAAGCTACAGCACAACCCCCTTCTGCAAAGCAAATCCAGCCCCAGCAGCTTTGCTTATCATCTCTACCCCTACTGGCAGGCAGTCACCCTGCCCCTTAGAGCACATCAAACCAACAGCCACCCGCCCAACAGCCTTTGGCAAGATACCACCTACAAGTAGTTCCAGCCAAACCTCCTATTCCCTGTAGAAACAGCTTGTTTCTCTGCTAACCCTTAATTGCTGGGCTTTCCCTCTCTTAAATCCAGCTGGTACCAGTACTGTAGGTGAGGCTAACTGAGCCATGGTGGTTACCTTCAGGCTTCCTGGCTCTCAAAGCAGCAGGTCCCTGTGCTGTAATTGCTGGTGGTTAATTGTGCATTTGACAAGCTCCGAAGGTTCTGGAAGTTGTTTCCTTCGTGCAGTCTTTCCTCTCACTCCTCACCACCCACTGTCCTCCTTGGCAATTGCTGGTTAAGGTGGAAGTTTTTTAAGAAACTGCTCATTAAATGTTAGGAAATGGGGTGCTGCCTGTGCCAGGGGCAATCCTTTTCCCTGGAGGATTAACAAATTGAGCTGTTCTCTGTCCAGCTGCATTTCTCATGCTTCCAGCCTTGCATCATTTTTGAGACATAGTTTATACTGGTATGTAGCTCATCCTGAGCAGGCCAGGATGTTACATGAAAAGAGGAAAGACCAGAGAAAGAGTTTTAGATGAGGTCAGTTGGTATAACTGAAAAGAAGAAGCAACAAGTTTGGGGGCATCAGGTTTGAGGATAACTGCAAATAACTGCTATTAGGCTAAATATCAGAATATAAGAAAAAACCAGACAATAATAGTGAAATAGAGATTAGCGGAGGACTATTAGCAAGGGGAGAGGTGATTGATTATCTCCTATAGAAAAGAGAGGCCTTATTCATCACCTTAAAAAGCATGGAGGGATTATCTTGGAGGTGAATTGTAATGAGCCATTAAACAAAATATACAGGTTTTAATACCTGCTAAAGCTATACATTTCATTTCCCTTGCTCATTTGTTGAAGTGCTTTTTGGTCTGCCTCAAGATCAGGACTGAGAAAAGGGAGGTGGCTGATCTCTGGGTGAGAAGCATATCTGCAGGAGATGGAGAGCACCTCATCTTAAGCTCTCCATTGGTTGGTTCTGCAGGTTCATTCCAGTGCACAGCGGTTGCTGCAGTTTCACCCACGGAGCTCCCCTCAGGGCATTTGGTGCACTGGCTGAAATGTAGGATGTTCTAGGAAGTGCATCTGAATCTCGATATCTTGATGGGTTCTCAGGTAGGTGGGTGGCATATATTACAGCCAAAATGGAGATCTTGTGTGAGGGAAAAAAGTATATATTCTTTTATAAAGCCACAGTACGTGCAGTGGGGCTGGGGGAACAATTTCCTGGGTTTTCTCAGACTTCATACAACTCATTTTCAGGTTGAGTCTTGAACTGATTTCTGATATGCAAATCATGTTGGCCTTTTGCAGGAGCCTGTGTATGAGATTCTTGGAAAGAAATGGTTTATGGAAATACTTCTTGAGAGCAGAACTCAGCTCACTGGAATGTAAGCAGAAAGTGGAAACTTCTACCAAGTTACCTAAGTAATCTGTTTACAATTATTTATAGTGATGCTCAGTGTGTGGCTAAAATTGGGTTCCCTTCTCAGCTCTAGCTTCCCTTGCTGACTTGGTGTTTGATAATATTAACAACTATCCAGCTCTGTATTGAACTCCTATTGCTTGCAGTTCTTACATCTTCTGACTAGTCTAGAATGTTCGGCACTTCTTCAGATATATAGAATAGAGAGAGTATATTTTGAAGCTGGTTTCTTAACAAATGTCACTTTCCCGGTTCTAGTTACATTAAATGCTGCTACCTAGAAATAGTTCTTCTCTTAAGAGTGATGGAAGCTGCATCAGGCAGGCTTTTCCTTGGATTTCAAAGGGGTGTCCGCATGAGTAATGTACTGTTCAACCCTGAGAAGGCAGAAGCAAGTACTTGGAGTTTACTTCATAGGCTGGGGTTTGGGTGGGGTTTTTTTGGGTTGGTTAGTTGGTTTGTTTTTTAAGGAGCTGTGCTATAGCTTTCAGTTCCCTGTGTACACATGCTCTATCAGAAAACAAAAACAACTGTTAAAAGAATCACAAAAGTGGCTCTTAAGGAATTAGAGATTTCAGTGGCTGCTCACAGGAAAACTCAGCATTTTTAATGGAAACAAATTTGATTTGGGTGCCTGTTCTTAGAGAATTCCTCTGTGAGGCACTCTACTGTTCTTATTGCCTCAGTCTTCACTATTTGCCTAATAACTGACTGTTCATTAAACAAACCCATTGTTCATTCCAAGCAAACCAGGACAGCTGGATGGAGTGCAGAAGAAAGGTGACTTTAAACAACCTCTCACATCCTCAGCTGCATTAGTGATGCTGTAGGTTATATGTGGCTAAAAAAGGAGCATTAGCCGTGTAAACTAGCAAAGGATAACCAACATACAGCAGCTGTTAGACCCTTAATACTTCTTCCAGTTCACCCACTGCAACAGAAGTTGCAGGCTGTGATGTACGCCTGGCCTTTTATACAAGCTGTGTTTTCTTGAGTGTAGCTCTGTTATTTCCAGTTCTCTTTCATGTAATAGTTTCCAAAGAAATTTAGGAGGTAATCAACACTGTACAGTCTGGGACATAGCTGAAGCTGTTTCATGCTTGTCTTCATTCAGGGGGAAAGCAGAGGACTCTGTATTCAATTTGGCAGGCAAACTGAGAATGAGGAGGGAAGAAAGCTCTGAACAACTAAATTGAAAAAGGACAATTGTTGTTTTCCTTTGAGGAAAACCCAAAACTTCACTTAATGTTCACATCATGTGGCAGATGTGGGCTCAAAACATGTTTTTTCAAAACATGTTTGAAGCTCGGCCTCCCACCATGTAGAACACTTTTATGTTTTCAATCAAAAGTGCCTGAAACAAAATATTTCAGAAGCATAAAACCATACAACCTTTTTTTTTTTTTCTTTTCAAGTAAATGATTCACCAAAGCAAAAATAATTGCTGACTTCTTGCATGGATGCAGGTTAGCTTATGTGGGAACTGAGATGAGGGGCTGAAGCATCATGAAGTGAATGTCTGCTTCAGAAACAGAAGGCCTGTAGCAGGGTATGTACTTGGAACAGCTGAGTTTATTCTTCCTTGCATTTTCTGTAATGGTGTCATGATGACAAGATAAAGCCCCTTGCGTTCTCAAAATACTTTCTGTAAGGAAGAGAGGGTCTGCTGTAGCTATATGCTTTTCTTTCTGACAAAGGCTTGGCAGACCAAGTAGTATCCACTGCTTTGTATCCTATCTATTGATAAGTATAGGTGAAATTACTTGTTGATCTTTTTTATTGCTACTGGATGCTACTATCTAATGGTTTCAATGACTTTTCCCACAATAAAGTTCTAGTACGCCTTTCTGCTGATGTGATTGTTGATTGTACTATTTAACTCACATTCCCCACTGTAGTTCCTTGCTTTCACATTGAATTCATTTACAATTGTTTACTCTGGCCTAATTTTCACATCTGCTGGGTCAATTACCTGAATGATCAAAACCTTTTTGAAGCTCAGGGTATTGTTTTCTTTGTTTGCTTTTCTCCGTACTTAGAAGACCTGAAGAATTTATAACTTTTGCTGGATTTCTAAGTTTACATCACATTTTATTTAGTATTGGACAATGCTTAACATTGACACTAGAGGTGAGTAATGTTACAACTTGGTTTAGTTTGGTCGCTTCATTTCAGGCTTTATAAATTCCAAAAGAAATGGAATAAAAGTCTTCCAATAAAAGAAGATATATGGATATATATGGCATATATGGAGAGGAAGAATGGAACAAGGAGAAGGTTGGTGATCTGACACAAAATTGTGAATGGGTAGTGGAAGGAGACTGGAGCGAGGGTGGAGAATTTCAAGATATAAAGCCTGAAACTGCTGGGGTTAAAGGGCTGGGCTAAGAAATAGATGCTTTGGTACATTATTGAAAGTATGTCTCATCCTAGAGCTTGGACATTGGGCTGAGGACTACTGAATTTAAATGGCCTTTTAGTAAGTGAGGAATAAAGCATGGGTTTTTAATCCTTGCCTCTAGAAGGTGGAAAACCTACTGCTGCCATCAGCTGATGTAACAAAGATCCGTATGGAGGTCTAAAGGTCCTGATGCTGCTGGGAAATACTTGAGTTTCTGTATGAGGCTGCAAATTCCTGCTTTTCCAGCTTGCTTCTTCTTCTTGACCAAACCAGAAGATGAATATATGTGCACATGCAGGTAAACTCAGAAGCTAGATGATGCCAAAATGTGGGCTGTTGGTGTGACTGAACCCGCTCCCACCCTGTGTGTATAGTCTGGCATTGTTACACGTGGATTTCGTTGCTTCTTTGCTTTTCCCTAAGTAGCCAGCGGATCTCATCCAGAAATAAAATCGAGCTTCGTAGGGAGGGAAGTGTGTGTGTGTGTGTGTACGCACTCGTCTTACTCATAACAATGGTAGTGGCTGCACAGTGAGTGACATACCAGATTCAGCAGTAGAAAGCGTGGGGAGGTCAAGCATGAGAAACATTCTCCCCTTTGCCACGGCCTGTTTGTTTCTTGTTGGGAAAATCACTTAAAAGCAAACCCTGTTTGCTAAACACCGCCCGGATTTGGGCTTCTGAAGCCTGTTTGTGTGCCGCTCCTGCGCTTGCCACAGGCACTTCGAGTGCCCGGCAGTTGCAAGTCCCTTTCCGGAGGGGGCACGGGTTGCGCCGTGCGGGGCCGGGACGCGTGATGCGGGAGGGGGAATCCTCCCTTTCCGTGTCCCACCAGCCACTGTTCGCCTTATCGGACCCATCTCTGCCCCTCGGCCACCGCCGGGCGCCCGCGGAGGGCTTGGGGGGTGGTGTGCGCTGTGCGGAGCCCCGCCCTTCGGCGGGAGTGAGGGAGGCGGCGCCGGGAGCAGCGGAGACCCCGGGGGCGGTGGCGCGGACCGCTCTGAGAGCAGCGAGGGCGCTCCATGGACAGCGTGGTGGCGGAGCCAAGGGCCCGCGGCGGCCCCGCTGCTGCCTGCTCTCGGTCGCCGCTCTCCGGTAAGGGCAGGCGGTGGGGGACGTGGGACGCGGTGCCGAGGGAAGGAAGGAAGGAAGGAAGGAAGGAAGGAAGGAGGGAGGGAAGGAAGGAAGGAAGGAAGGAAGGAGGGAGGAGAAGGAGAAGGAAGAAAGTTGGGGGCTCACCTCTGCCCTGCTCCGCAAATCACCTCAACGTGCTCGGAGGCTGTGCGGTGTGGCGGCAGGGCGCCAGCAGAGCGCGACCCCCGCCTGGGAGCGATCCTGCCCTCGGTCCGGCGACGTGGTCCTTTCCGGAGAGTCCCCTCTCTTTGGTTCTCCCTTAGCTTCCCCTTCCCCGCCGCGGGGATTGTGTTGGGAAACAGAATTGCTGAGTTATCTGGCGCTGTGTGCTTTTCTTCCTCTTCTGACGGCTCGCTGCTAACCAGAGCGGCCTGGGGGCGTTTATCGACAAGCCTGAGGCCGCTCTGCGTTTCCAAAGGCAGAGCCTCCTGAAGAAACATGAAACACTCCTCAGTAACGAAAGGCATGTGTTCTGTGAGGGGAAACTTCTTTCCATCCGCCTTGTAGTGCGGGAGAAGCAGTGCTAAGTATTTACTAAGGGAAGGGCGGCTGTCGTGCTAAACTCTTTGGGCTCGGTTCTGCTGTTGATTTACAGCGCGAGTTTCAAGTTTTTCCCATTCAGAAACTCTTTGTCATCAGTGTTGCAGTTTTCAAAGTGATGGAAATATTGTACTGCTTGTTGCTCGTCTAAATAAGTGAAAATAAGGCAGCCTATCTCTAAAACAACACTGCTCTAGAAGCGTGAGCTGGATTCGGGAACAGGTCTAACACATCGTGCTGCTTTAAGTTGACTCTGAAGCTGGCCAGACTTAAAAGGAGCATGTCTTTTAAATGCTATGGAAGTCTCTGTCTCGATATAAATACATATCACACTTGTTAAAAGGAGGGGAGGTTTTGTGGCTTCTTCTGCTCTAATTGCAAGGTGGAATTGCAAAGTAGCTTTGTAGCCATGAGAATTACATGTGGGAACAGAAGAAACTTGCTTCAACGTTGTGTTTAATGTAAACCTCACCTCAAACTACTTGAGGTTTTTGGAATTGCTTAATTATCTGTGTTATTTGTGTAGTACTCGTATAGGTACTGACTTTAAAGGATAAATAGGAATTAGAGCAGTTAATTTGTGTTAAATGCTGAAGTTTTCTCCCCCCTCTCCGAGCACACCCTCCCTGCCAGATTAATTACAAAAACAACTGCTTTGGCCATGTTTCCTCTGATTTTTTTAAGTTGCAAAAAGAAATAAAGCAGAAATAATGGAAAAATAACTGAAGTGCCTTAGGATGACGCCTGTTGAAATGCAGTATTCTGAACGTTAACGGTGCTACTTCTTCAGTTGCTTTAACCAAATCCAAACATAAGCAGGATAATTCATTTCAGCCTGCACTTTTAGATCATAATAACTCTTATTTTGAGCTCTTGCTGCAGATAAGCCTGCAACCGATGTTAACTTTGTAGCTGTCATGTTCCAATTTGGTTTTGGTTGTTTTTTCCCCACGTAGCGTTTACCATATAGTGTAAACACTGAGGATTTCTCCTGGTGTTGAGGGAATAAAAGCAGGTATTGTGGGAGATGCTGGCATTATACCTGACTCTGCCACCCGCAGTTTGCTGCTTTGAAATGAATCGCTTAACCTGACATCGGGGAATTTGCAGCAGCTCTCTGGGTTTTCTGAGCGGGAGAAATGCAGGTAGCTGCTGAGTTATACCAGGAGAACAGTCCCCAAATCTGTGCACTTTGATGGTGGAACTTCTAGGGGGTACTAAAGCAGAGCAACACCCTTTGAGATGGCTGCACTGAGATTTGTAGATATGCTTTGATACCACAATATTTGTAAATCTTCACTTTTCCATGTTTTTCCTTTGATTGCCTTTCATATTGAAAGGTTGCAGGCTGAAAAGACACATAACTGCTTTCAGGATGTTTTCTTGTCTGACATGAGCTGTGGTAGCCCATGGTTTCTGGCTTGGCACAATCTACACAAAGAGAATTCATACTATCAGATCAAGGCTGTCTATTATCTTGAGACAGGATGCTGAACAAAGCTTGGTGGTTGATGCAGGCAGGGAAGTTGCTCATGGTCTGTATCAGAGCAAGTGTTTTTGCAGTTGTATTCAGTTGCAGTTACATATCATGGTAAAGAGCAGGTCTTGCTAAATGTAAAGAACTTGATTCTTAAGGTTTCCAGAATAAATATTCAGGGCAGAAACATTGCTTGTGAATTAGCTTTTGAAATAATTTCTGTATACCTTTGATTTCTATGCAACACACTATGTGTTGTAGGAACTAAAATCATCTCAAACTGTCAGAAACACTTATAATACTACAGTTAAGCATTGTAATGTAAAGCAGTGTCATCTTGAAAGAAGTTTTGGATCTTGTCAGCACAGAAGTATTACTTCTCATGTATTTCTACACTAATCATCATTTTTTCTTCTTCTTCACTTCCTTCCCCCCCCCCCTTAATTTTTAAGGGTTTCATCTTTGGCTTGTCCAATGGACCTGAAGCTGTACTGAGCATTACCTGCAGGAGCTCTATAAGCACAGCGGCTGCTGGGATGTTGCGGCAGAACGGTGGAAGCAACAAGCGTGGTTTGGGATTAGCCCGACTGTCTACCTCCAACTTCTTCACCATCTCCAATTCAGGAAACTGGGGAATGGGGCGCAGCACCAAGAGCAGCTCTCTGAGCAGCATCAGCTCCAACTCGGACTGCTATGATAATCCTGTTGTGGATCCAGAATATATCACACAACTGGTGAACGATGTCAGAAAGTTTGCAGACGTGCTGTTGTATTTGAAGGAAGCCATTTGTTCAGAAGGTATGTCAGCGGGTCTTTATTTTTAGTTTTTATATTCTCTGAAATTCTCACAACTCTGTATGTTTTAACTGGTCTTTACAGTGATTATTCCCTCTGGCCCTTTACCTTCCTCTTTCATGCTCCTTTCCTCCCCTCCCCCAGCACGATGACTACGGGAAATGGTGGTTGTTAGTTTGGGTTCTGTATTTCCTCACCAGAACACTGCAATATGTTTCATAATCATAACAAGGGAAAATATGCTTTGGCAGGCCGTGTAGGCTGATGGTAAAAACTAGCAAGACCATCAACTGTTTAGGTTTTAACCACCTGAATGGGTTTTTTGTAATTCCAAAGAGTTCTGTTA
The DNA here is from genome assembly GCA_009867235.2 of Psittacus erithacus. NCBI lineage: Eukaryota > Metazoa > Chordata > Aves > Psittaciformes > Psittacidae > Psittacus > Psittacus erithacus. The sequence continues at coordinate 29,472 of WYDI02002087.1, forward strand.
ATATTTTGGTGATTCTTGTAGGCCAGGTTTTGGTTTTAAAACTCTTTTTGGCTAGTAGTTTTGAGTTTTAAGGTAGGATGTAACTGCACTTTCTCCTTCTACAAGATAAGTATTTACCATTTTCTGCCAGCAGGTGGAAACTGCAAGAGTTTCTGGCTTGGGGGAGTGTGCATTACTGTATGTTCCTGTTCCTTTAGGGAAATCATTTTGGTCACCAGCAGGAAAGCTTTTATTGAGTTTGTACAGAAATGTGATCATGGTAATACCTGAAATGACATCCAGAGCTGTTTGCTGTAAGATGTCCTGAGTGCTGAGCGTTTGCAGTCCCCTCTGTTTCAAGTGAGTCTGCACAAAACTGAGCTAGCTCTGCCAGAAGGTGTCAACAGACCTTAACAGGGCAATCATTTGAGGCTAGTGACCACTTCATGTGTACAGTGGTTTTGCTGAGCACTTGGGGTGAGCAGATGTATGTGTGAGGTGCTTGGTGCCTGCTGACAATGACAAGGGCACCCTGCAGGAAAAGCCTACCCAAATGTAGCTGCCATACTGCAGCTGTGAATTCAATTTTCAGTTTAAGGTGAGTTCTATAATACTGGGCTTGCTTTCTGCTGGCTGGAGACAACTTTGTGGAAGCTGCATAGTTTGGATTACATATCTCCCTTTGATTTATCTTTGGAAATGTTTGCACTTGTCCAAAAATTAACAAAAACTTTCTAAGGTGATTGAACAGACTTCTTGCACATGAAATTCTGGCTCTTAATGTTTGCAGCTTAACACCATCCTGAAATTAGTGACGTGAATGACTCCAAGGTGGAAATCAACTGCACGGATAGGAGATGAATTACGTTTGGACAGCATTAATCAATGTACATTGTGTTGAAGAGTGAAACTTTGAAGTTCATGAAATAACTAAAAATTCTGCTACCGGCTACTGATGTACTTATATAGGTGCTGCATCTTTAAGCAGTTCAGAAGTCATGCAACAGGGTCGCACCAGTGAGCTCTTGTATTTGCCTGGTAAGCATTCCTAGAGCTTGCTGCAGGCCTTGCAGCCTTTGGCCACTCTTCCCTCAGATAGCTTCTACATCTGCTTTTAGTCATGGTATTGCTGCTTTGGCAGCTCTGTCTAACCTTGTTTCCATGTGTGGTAACCTTTCCTCTTGGATTGAGGTCTGCAGCCATAGGTGGGCTCATTCCAGTGGGTGCATGCCTGGAATTTCATCCCTACTGCTGGTTCTGTTCCCTGCTGGTGTTATCTGAGCTGCCTTGGAAGAGCCTAGCTGTTTTTCAGCTATGGTTCACTTAGCATTCTCCTGATGTAGTGATACTATCTTGGATGAGAAATCTAAGCTATTTTGGATTAGAACTTGTGTTCATGTCTAAACTAGATCATAAATGCCTTTGATTATAGACTGGTATTGTGCTTTGTACAGTACCAATTCAAGTCAATATATAACATGAAGAGTAAGCTGAGATCTCTTTTAAGGAGAGAGTGCTATATAACCGAAGTTTTCAGTCTATTTCAAGGCTATTTCTCTTTGCATTACTTATGCTAATGTAATTTCATTTCTCACAGTAGTCTTGTGGTCATAATGCTGAATAAATTCAGAATATTACTTCTCAACAAAAGTGAACCCACCATTGTAACTTTGATCATTTTTCAGACTCACACACAACAATGTTTGTTGTATAAACTGCAATCTGATCTCTTTGCTGGCACCAAGTAGGAAACATGTTTTTTAATGCTACTTTACATAAAAAAACACCACCAGCACCTGAAAAAAAAACCTGCACTGTAAAAACCCCCATCCCAACCACACAAACAAAGACCCTCTGCATGTAACTAGCATTGAGAAGTTTGTCAGCTGTTTGGACATGAGGGGGCTGCAGTTGCTCCTGTGTTGACTGAAATACCATGTGTTCCACATACTTCAGTTCTTGCTGCCTGTTTCTTTTGAATTCCACTTTGAATCTAGGGATTGTACTCACTGTGATTGTAATAATCAGTTATGAGCAATCCAACTTGAGGCATAGGATCAAGATACTTCACTGATGTCTTAGATGTCTTTGTTAAGGAGAAGGTCTGGGCATTTTTTGAACATAGGTCAAAATGCAGTGCTGTTTCATGAAGTTTTTATTTAATTCTTCTTGATGACAGGCTTAACTCGTAGTGTTTGAACTGCACAAACAGTGCATCAGTCTCTTGGTCCAGTCTTCAGTTACGTTTCCAGATGAGCAAGATAGTGTCATATGGCTGATATTGGTAAGGATAGTTATATTGTCATTATATCTTTGTGTTTGAACTGGCAGGCTGTCTTCATTTGTAGCATTCATAATTTGTGAGGTCGGAGATAACTGAAATACATTGTGGAGACTCAAAGTAAGTCAATCATCTTTTCTTTCTGATAAGAAAATTAAAGCAGTTCCTCAGAAATCACTTGCCTGGGAAGCAAAACTTGAGAGTGTTTGTTCAATACCTGGAAGACTCAGAAAATTACCTGCAACCTGTGCTGCTCTTAAGACTGTTCATTTGAGTTTTCGGGTTTTGTGATGGTATTCTGTATTATTCCTGTACCTCAGGTTCAGTTATTTCAGTTTTAATGTAGGTCTTAAGTACATTACATTAAGACTTGAAAGGCTTGAAAGCTTTTGAGTTTTCTTTGTGTTCTGAGCTCCAACAGTAGCTTTTCAGCTGTTGGTTCAATGTGAGAACCAAGTGCTGCCTTCAGCTTGCACCCCTCTTTGAAAAGGCAGGACATACAGGGAAGTACTGTCTAAAGGCTGGAGCTGCCTATGCTCAAGGAGAGCAGCAACTTTCCATGGTAGAGAATGTTTTAGGAACTGAATTGTGTGCCTCCAATTGAGGCTTGCTGAGAACCTAACAACTTGACCATAGTACTGAGAATACATTACCATTTGAAGTGTGTGAGGTTATACTTAAGCTAAATCCTGTCATTTGAAGAGATTAATTCTTGTCCCAAAGCATGGTTTAATGCATCTGCAAGTAAGTGCTGTTGAATTTTGTGGCTGGGCGAGTTCAACATGGATAGTATGTTCCTTTGAAGAATAGGGGATGTGTGTTAACAGTGGTATGCTGCCCAATCCTTTGAAAAGGTAAGGGTGTCTGTACCTCGTCAGAGTTGTACAGAAAGGATGCAAGCTGCTTTTTAGGACAAACCATGCAGGACCTCTCTCTTACAAAAATTTCTATTAAAGAATTTATCAGTTCAGAAGTAGTGTTGCTTATTTCATAGATATGCACAGTTGAGAATGAATTTAAGAGTAGGTATTTATGTATGAGCTTGGTGACACTACAGTCTGTGCTATTACTGCATATAATAAATTCCATTGTTGCTTTAAGCAAATGATGCCACTGTGTGGTCTTTGCTCAAATGAGATTCATTTAGTCAGGCTTAAAGGGACCACACAAAAGAATATTTAGGGCACAGTCTGAGTTCCTAATTAGAATATATTTTATTAAGTGTTTCACTTCTAAACAGTAAATAGTAGCTTTTACTTGTATCACATCAGAGACGGGGGAAACATTGCTGTTTCCCTTGTCTGAAGCTAGTTAGCTACTAGTTTTGTGACATCTGCTCTTTATTTATTTTTTAAGGAACGTAATGTATGCTTCATACTGTAAGTTCTGCCTTTGGGACTGTGGGAAATGCTGTGTTTCATCATGAATAGCTGTAAGAGTAAAATTTGCATGTGGGTTAAAAGTGCAGGAGTATTTTACTTTGTACTTTAATATATAACAGAATGTATTTTGGAATTACTGCTTGCTTTATCACTAACTTTGAAGTAATCTTCAAAGTGTGATATTGCGTGCTTCATGTGGGTAACTCTGCATCCTTTTCATGAGCAAACACTTTTCCTCAAGCTCATTCTGTCTTCTACCCAGATATTTTAGAAGGTGGAATAGCAAGATAAAGCTCATACCTTTCATCATGGGTTTTTCCTTGAGGATCAGATTTTGCTGTCCAGTTTCCTTGAGTTTAAGATTTTCTGATTATTATTTCTTTTAAAACTGAAGCAGAGGTAAAAAAATACAGGTGAAGCTGGATGGCCTGGTTAGGAATGTCTGCATCCTCCTTAGAGAAGCACCAAGACTTGTAAAAGATCAGGAATGCAATCTAACTTGAAACCTTTCAGGCCCTTATTTTTGAAGGGTAAGATATGCAGCCCAGTGGGATGATTTTAAGGGTGTCAAGTGAAATAGTTTCCTCAAAATAAGGAACTTGTAATCTCTAGTGACCTCGAACCCTTGTTTTAGCACCACGGAGATTGGGATAAATCACATGTTACACTAGAAGCCAGAAGCTGTCTCAGCGTAATGCCTGAGGGTCAAAGAGGGACGATTTCTCTTCAGCTCTTCCAGGCTTTGAGAATAGGTGCCTTATTTTTTTGTCCATATATTAGTACAGTTAAGGCACTGTAGTATATTTAGCATTTGATTCTTATTTCTTTATTTTCTCATGATGTAAACCAGTAATGTCCTTTTTCTGAGGCAGTCTTCTTATAAGTCAGTTGTTCCTGTTTTGCTAGGGAAATCTGAAGTTCATTAGCTATTGCAGTGAAGATTACAGATTGAAATTATGATAATTTATAATACTGGGTGTAATTTTGCTGTTTGTTCTTTATTACAATTTTGATGTTTCTCCATGAAAGGTGCTGTCTTTGATACACCTTAAACTTGGATATATTTACCTGTCTAATGACGCCTCTTAGTATGAATGCTTGGTAGGTGGGCAAACTGCTCTAACTAAGGATCTGAGGAAGGGTTTGCCTTTCTTTGCAAGAGTCTCTGGAAGGAACATTTGGGTTGGGGTGGAGGGTGTTTGTTTTGAGGGAAGTTGGACTGATTTTGTGCTGGGTTTCTGTTTGTTAGGGTTTTACGTCTTAAATCAAAAACCTTTATAGGAGGAGGTAAAAAGGAAGGTTAAAAAAGGTAAAGAAAAAAGTAAAATACCGTAGGGGCAGCTGATTTTCAGGGACTGTGAGAGCATAGAACATACCAAATGTGTCAGTAATCTGCTTGTGAATTGATGAAATGACTGTTGAGGATCCTCAGGAAAAGGCAGTGGAATTAATGTAAATCATAGCGCACTGGGTTTTTTTTATTCCTTGTGGCATGAAAAAAAGGGGAAAACAAGCTGTCTGGTAGATAACAATACCTGTTACAGAAATCACAATATTTGAGCATGTTGACAAGTAGTCCGAACCAGGATTTTGATGTTAATCACTTCCAGGATCTACTGAAATGTTCCATAGTTGTAATAGCTGAAGAATAATTTTGTAATTTAGTATTAAAATACTACCTTTTTAATACTTTGTATATACAAAGGTAATATTTTATATTACCTTTCTTCAGACTTGGTCTACAAAGAGCTAACTGCGTGTTTTTAATGTATTAGACTGTAATTATATTGTTCATCCTCTTGCTGAGCCAAATAATGTGTGAAGAGGTGAATTCTGACAGCTTGTATTTGCTGCTTTGGATGGTGGTGTTCCCATAGCAGAGGTGGCAGAAGTCACCCTGTGAGCCACAGTAGCAGGGAAGCCAGGACTAAACTAGATTTGGGCAGGGATAAGGCAGCAAAATTGTTGTTTTCTTATTAGAAAGCTTGTTAAGTTTAGGGCTGTATTTTAAATATGCCAGTAGGGTATTTCCAGAGCAGCGTAGAGAAGAAACTTCAGTGTGAGCTGCTGTGATCTCTCCACTTCTCCCTGGAACTGGCAGTAGTTTTCTGGTGGCTGCATAGCAAGCCAGTTCTGTGGTTGATCTGCCTGGACAGTAGCCCTGAGAAGAAAAAAATGAGTTTTTAGCCAGATCAGTTCCATGAGCTGACTGTAAAGTTGTGCAGAGTACCAGCAACAAAGGGAGAAGGCGGCCGGCAAAGGAATGAGTGGCCAGAGGTTAGAATGGAACAAGAGTGTGAGGGTCTAGGCAGAGTTGGCATGGCACTGCACCCTGAGACTACAGCATACACTGCTAAAAACCTGTAGCAACTCTGTTGTCTACTGTACTGAATGATAATTTGACAGAAGTATATGAAAGGTGGAGAGAATAGCAAGCAAAAAATGCCCTTTGTAGGTGCCAAAATAATTGGCAGCTTATTCAGCTTATCTTATTTATCTCTTACCTCTGAGCTTTTGGCATATTTGAATTTGACAGTCATCTTTTAAACTTGCCTTCCTAAAACCTGCTTCTTGTATGCAAAGACGTACGTGCTTCCAGTCTTTCTGACCTGGAAATTCTTTAGTCCACTCTTTTACATATCTCCAAGTAGTAGTCACTTCTAAATGTTAGTTCCGTCAATCTGAAATTGAATCTGTTTTCTTGCAAATGTGAAATGTTCTTTCAAGGTAAGAGCTGTAAAGGATATAAATAAGGATAAGAACAACGTAAATGCTTCCTTGACTTTAACAAAGTGAAATGATTGCTAAGAACTGTTGTAATGTAAGATGTAAACTGTTTCTCTTAGTTCAGCTTTAGGACTACAGCAATCCAGAGACCTGGTCATTTCCCCATGTTTTCCTTACTTCCACACTATCCTTTCTTCTTGGATCCTCTCAAGATCAGACAGCACTGAGATTCCTGGCTGTGAGTCCTCTTCCTGTCCCGTACCAGATTCCTCAAACCTGAGAAGCTCTGCAAAGAAAGCAGAAGCTTGATGTATTCCAAAGAACCTGATCTATAAAAGAACTAGTGGAGCCTGAATGAAGGCAAGCCCATAAGAATCCAACAAAAAGTACTTTACAGTCCAAGTTTATGGGAGAGGGAACTTTCCACCGTCCTGTTTCATTCTAGATCATTCCACAAACTCTTTTACCCAGGCTTCTTGTTTGTACAAGACTGCTATCTTGCAGGCTTTTGTTGGAGAGTCTTGGACTTTTAGATGTGACCAGAATCAGAGGAGCTGTGCATGATTTATGTGGTTTTTCTTTGCAGGTTTGCACTATTAGGGCACTATTAATTTATCTGCAATCATGGGATAATTCTGCTGTTTCCAGTACTCTGAGCAAGCAGAGGAAAAAAACCCCAACTCCTCTTGAAGTTCAGTTCAAGCAAAGCTATACTCTTCATAGTCAAAGTGTAAGCTGCCTGTTAAATGCAGGTCACTAATGTTGAATAGTAAATGCTGTTTCTTCAGTTTCAGGGAAGACTGAAGTTAAATAATAACCTAGTGGACCAGGAGATAAGTTCGAGGCTGATAGTACTACCCTTCCCCCACTTGCATACTCCACATTCCTTCAGAACAAATGTTCACTTGTTGCTATAGTGTCCAAGATCAGCAGTCAGGAGGGGGGGTGTGTGTGTGTGTGTGTCTTGAAGGCCTGAGTGTTAAAAATGTGAAGTTAACCCTTATGTGCAGTCTGGATAGTTGTGTTGACTTAAATAATCAATGTATCTGCCTTTGGGAAACCTCTGAACTGGTTATAAGAGAGAACAAGCATTTCCCATTTTTCTGTTGCTTCTGAAGTGTGAAAAATGTAATAGCAAAACTCCATCTTTCCTCCTTTTTGCAATTCTGATGTACAAAAGGATCTCAAAACACTTATAGAGTCATAGCTACATAATTTATTAGAATTACCTTTGCTTTCCATCACAGCAACTACACTAATGACAAGATTAGCAAGATGAAAGGTGGGTATTGAGGAAGAGGATGAACAGTCAGATTTTCTTCTTTGAATGTAAATGTAAAGTTAGGCCTTTCAATAACAAAAATGCTTCTAATATAGTTTCAAGCATAAGAAAGAGGGGGACACCTGAACACAAAAACTTGTCTATGTCAACTCTGCCCCAACACCTAAAAGGTAAGATTTGATCCATACGCAGTGACAAGTCTTGCATTCTTAACAGCAATTCCTCTGTATATATAGGAGCTGCTTTGGTTTAAAAACAGAACAAAACCCCCTTGCCTTAAATCAGTTACCTAATGGAAACTAAGGGCAAAATGCATTGTAGTGTATCCACAAAAATATTCCATTTTCTCATTTCTCTGATGCATCAATATATCAAAGTTGCAACATAAAATATCAATACAAGTAAATTTTGTATGTTGAACAGCATTAAGTTAAACTGTTATCTTAATGGTCTTGACTTTTTGAAGTTTTCATAGACTGAATCATTCCTTTTCCAATACTTTCATTGGAAGTGTTTGTCCTTCCCGTTTATGTAGTAAGGTCACAGAACTGAAGCTGACTTGTCTCTTAATTCCAATTAAGTGTTGTAGTGGTTTTTGTTATGTTGGATCTATTGTCTCTTTAATGGACTGGAGGTAGAACTGCATGGCAGGGTAGGACATTGAGGTGACTCATGTAAGGCTGTAGAAAATAGTGGGTTAAACTTTCATCTTAATGACATTCATTAGAGAACAGTGTAACTGCAAATCACAGGACTTCAGGAATTCAGTTTTTGGTAGATGTACCTGAACAAAGCATTTTTCCTTTTGCCTTTTTTTCCTGGGTTACCATTTGATGATACTTCCTTGGGCTATTTTTTAGCAGTATACAGGAATTGTTATTTGCCAGTTTTAGTTATTTCCATTTTGGAGATTCTGACAAATTAGAACGAAGGTTGGTTCATCAAACTTACCTCTTCAGGGTTGTGTTCTGTGTTATGACAAAAATGCTTCAGGTATTTGGGGAAGTCCCATTGTTGCTTAAATCTGAATGGTCATGGATGAAAAATGAAGTGCATGTGGCTGATATTCAAATATAAAGCTGAACAAGTTCTGCCTATTTCTGTTATAAGGTTCACATTCTGTAGCTTTTACTGGCCTCCACATCCAACATGTAGTTGGTTTTGGGATTTTTAGTTTAGCATTGACTATGTGGAGTGAGAACTTCAGCGGCACTGGAGGAAACAGGGGTCTTAACTCCAGAACCATAAAGCAAGTGGATTCTGGAGTTCTCTTTTTCACCTGTCTATTGTAAGTTATTTGTGAAGAAATACTACTCAATTAAAAACACATAGTGAAGTGTGCAGTGGGTTACTGCTGTCTTTTGGGGCATGCAGAGTACCAGTGGGACATGAGTTACCACTATAATGACAGCATTGTAGTGTTTTCTCTTCACATGATATTGTCAAAGATACGTGGATATGAACTATCTGATATCAGAAAATTAGGTTGCAGAGGGGGTTGACTGTTCCTGAATTTGGGAAGTGGGAAAGGATTTCTTCTTGAACATTCAAACCTCTGTGTCACCGGTGCAAGTTATGTAGTCAGGCTGTACTCTCTTGGGTGGTTGTTTCAGCACGATTTCAGTGCTGGAACTTCAAATAATTGATCCTTTATGTTCATCAGGTTTCTAGACAACCTGCGGTACTGGCTGCTGCTTAGTGATTTGAATCCCACTTAAAATCTAAGCTGATTTTGCATAGCTTTTAATCAACAAAACAAATTGAATACGGTCACATCCTCTAGCAGCCCATAATTGTGTTTAAAGGATCCTTTAAAAGAAATGCACCAACTAGTGCACCTCTTGTTTAACACCATATAATCTTATAATACTGGCTTTGTGTGGTCTTTTGAAAGCTAGGTGGGCTGGCAGCAATAAAATAGCTTCTTCACTCAATCAGTGACTCAGGCTAAAAGTGGAAGGAACAGCCATGTAGAACAAATAGTACTTCAGACTAAAAGTAAAATGAGTTAAAGGTTAAGGTTTGTTTTTTATTATAATCTCTTGATGTGGGTTAGCAAAGGTTAAATTGATTTTGTTTTGAATTACTAAAACAAAACTTTCCTCCCACCTCTTCTGTGTGCCTGTTTGACAGGGTAAGATCAGCTTGCTGGGGCTAATCTTGCCTTTTTCAACTTGTTCTTTCCTCAGAAACTCCTGTTGTGAAAGTTCAGTATTACTTTGTATGTTTTCAGGACTTGAACCAATATGCAAGGAGCAGAGCTGCTTAAAGAATAAAAGTTTTCTCCTTTTATTTTAACAGCATCTTCATTGGCAACTGTTCAGTCCAGGGACTTGAAATGCCCTTGAATAAGTAGCATACTTGTAAAGGATAGTTGCTAATCCTGGTGGATATGGCTTTCTGATGAAAGGTGGCTGATCAGGTTTATTGTGAATGTATTCATCAGTCTTGCATCCACTCAATAACTTAGAATTCTAACTTAAAATGTGTTCTGAGGGTGCTGAAGCATTGTCATCACCTAGTTTTATTCTTAATTTCCCTGAGTTTGCTTGGAGTTTATCTGAAAAGTAGCTAAAATGGCCACGTAGTGTGTTCACTCATGTCAGAAAATGGGTAACTAAGGCAAGTCCAGCATTGTTCATTAGTTTTTTGGGGACTTTAAATTTGGGGTTAATAAAAGATTCATGTTTTCTAAAGATTAAACTGCATGGCTGAGCACATCTAGGTTAGTTGACTGGAATCTCAAGGCTAGTAGAATACAAAAGTTGAAGGAATGTAACTTCCAGCATATTGAAGTAGATGAATGAAAAGCTGCATTGTGGTGGGGTTTTTCCAAAAGGCTTCCCCACATCCACAAATGGGGAGTTCATCTATGAATTTAAATGTGAAGTGAATGCAGAGTAACAACTGTTCTGCTGATGTCAGTTGGCAAACCAACTTCTTGGCAATATTTAACTGCTTTCAGTGGAGGTAGAATGAGAAGATTTGGATTATTCTGATGTATTTTGCATAATGCCACCCATTTATTTGACTTCTTGAAAAGATTTTTTTGAGAGAGATCTTGATTTTTATAACTTTAATTTCTGACAAGGGATCTACTCTTGGTTTGCCCTATTTACACAGGCAAGAAAGACTTCTAATGCATGCTTTTACTTCTCAGCAGTACAGAATTGGGCCGGAATTGAATGGGATAGGAATGTCAGCCCAGTTTTAAAACAAACAAAACCCATCGCAGCTTCAGGTCACATCAGAGGCCAGTCAGCCTAGTTAATGCTTGAATCTGAATGGATACACTGATGTATTTTGGCCAATCCCTGACGGCAAATGAGAAATTTGAAAGGGCTGTTTGGGTTGTTCGTGGTACCCAACAGAAGTTCATCATTCTGGAAATCTTCCTGAAAGGCTGGACTAACAGGGAGAGTTTTGCGTCCTATTCTAGAGCACCTTATCTACAGGAATTGCAAGCCTGCACTTTGACCCTGTTTGTTTCAAAAGCCAAGGGAGATTTCTGGCCTGAAAATACCGCAAACCTGTAAATACCACCTGCTTTTTAACTGTAACCTGAATTTGTACAACCTAATTGTGGGATCAAATTTAGTGGCAGTAAATAGGCAATTGACTTGACAAATATTAATTATTTTTGTGGTATTATAAAAACACTACATGCATGTAATAAATCAGACATTGCTGCTCTTAATATACTGTATTCAGTAAGCTGTTTGCAGAAACTTTCCAGGCATTCTCACTGAATTGGATCTCTCTGTCTCTC